>JAZAYU010001143.1:0-81054 GCA_038501625.1 Corbicula japonica | reverse complement strand
TCGAAATAAATAAAAGAAAATCTTTTGAAAAGGCTGTTACACATCTGTCATAGAGAATTGCACCGCCAAAACTGCTTCATATACTATTCAAAAACAATGTGCGAAAAATGTGATTAAATCCTTCACCAACAAAGATGAGAGAAATACTCAGAAAATGATCACAACTAACAGTTTTTTATTTTCAATTGCGCTAAGCCGACTCAAATGTGTTTGTGTGTGTGTTAATAGGACATTAATACTCCTTAATTGTAATTAACACAATTTTGTAAAATTCAATCAAATAGTTTGGAAAATCAACATTAATTAAGTGTGCACTATGAAATTTTGAGTAATGTATATTTTTGTTTTACAATAAATATTTCACGACATCGAATAGATGAAAGGATTTTAACCAACGATGTAATCCATCAATATTTCACGACATCAAAAAGATTATGAAAATTGACACTATTTACAATGTATCAAGGAAGTAATATTGCAAAGTTTGTAATGCCATAAACACCACACCCTGGTACCGGCTGTCCCAAGTACAGGTGGCACTCCCACATTCAGCTCAAGGTAAAAAAATATACGAGAAGTGGTGTAAGTATCTCGTTTGTATCTCCGGAAATTCAAAACCTTTGAAAAAATTAAACATATCAGCGCCCTGGTAAATGACTATGTTCTGCAAGTGTCACAACATTTCATTTTGAAATAAACAAATTACGGCGAGTTAAACGCGAAAGTTTGACTCAAAAATGTCAAATGTCAAAATAAAACGTAAAATACTTAGTACTGCAAATTTATTCATTTCTGATATATTATTGTATAGTCCTGTCTTCCTAAAACAACAAGTTCACATTTCAAGTTTGTAAATGTTTGGCACTTACTTAGTACAGCTACCGAAAAGTGTTCAAAATGTGAGGAAATCGTCAGTAATTTAGTTTTAGTGTATGTGGGAGGTCAAAATACACTGACACATATTAATTATTGAGATTTGTTTTAAGTAATTTGTTTCCGTTTAAAAACGGAAAATAATCTATACATAGCTTTTGAAGCGTGTTCAGCTTTGCATTTTAACATGTCTTACAAATATATAAATGCTGGTACTTTAATGTAAAATTGTTATGATTCAAAACGCGAAAAGATTTGAAAAAATAAAACTGATTGATCTAAAATGTAACGTTTTATTATTTGTTACTTTGAATTTGTGAACATAAGGTCTTTATTAACAGGACCGACGGGTGAAACTGTTTTAAATTAAGTGGTTAATTTTTTTAAGACCTTGTTTTAAAACTCGACGTATCGGAAGAATAACTTCAGCATCCATAAATAGTGCAAAACCAGAACGCGGCGATTTGTGTAAAACGGGAATCTGAGCTGTCTTCTGTGAGTGTAGAGAATCCTCATTTGCATTTTTCGTTTTTCAACATTTTATACAAGAAGAATAACCAAAATATCGTATATTGGAGAATGGCATAGCTGTACATTGCTGAATGCAGAGCTAAGTGTCCAACGCATGGCAAAACATTGAGAATTTTAACATGTCTTAAAATACCAAAGTAACATTGAAGAACTAAACTTCTTGAAAGCCGATCTAAATGTCGAACACACAGCTAAACATTGAAGGACCTCCCGTTTTCAATGCAGAGCTGAATGTCGAACTCACAGCTGTACATTGGCGAATGCATAGCTGAATGTCGAACCCACAGCTGTACATTGGCGAATGCAGATCTGAATGTCGAACCCACAGCTAAACATTGAAGGACTTACCTTTTTAAATGCCGAGCCAAATGTCGAATTCACAGCCATACATTGCCGAACGCATAGCTGAATGTCGAACCCACAGCTGTACATTGGCGATTGCAGATCTGAATGTCCAACCCACAGCTAAACATTGAGGGACCTCCCGTTTTGAATGCAGGGCTGAATGTCGAACCCACAGCTTTACATTGGTGAATGCACATCGGAATGTCGAACCCACAGCTTAACATTGAGGGACTTACCTTTTTGAATACAGAGCTCAATGTCAAACTCACAGCTGTACATGACGATTGCATAGCTGAATGGCGAACACACAGCTGTACATTGGCGAATGCACATCTGAATGTCCAACCCACAGCTAAACATTAAGGGACCTCCGTTTGAAATGCAGAGCTGAATGTCGAACTCGCAGCTGTACATTGGTGAATGCAAGTCTGAATGTCGAATCCACAGCTAAACATTGACGGACTTACCTTTTTGAATGCCGTGCTCAATGTCGAACTCACAGCTGTACATTTGCGAATGCATAGCTGAATGTCGAACTCACAGCTGTACATTGGCGAATGCATAGCTGAATGTCCAACCCACAGCTAAACTTTGAGGGACCTCCCGTTTTGAATGCAGAGTTGAATGTCGAACTCACAGCTGTACATTGGTGAATGCACATCTGAATGTCGAACCCACAGCTAAACATCGAGGGACTTACCTTTTTGAATGCCGAGCACAATGTCGAACTCACAGCTGTACATTGGCGAATGCATAGCTGAATGTTGAACTCAGAGCTGTACATTGGCGAATGCATAGCTGAATGTCGAACCCACAGCTGTACATTGGTGAATGCAGATCTGAATGTCCAGCCCAAAGCTAAACATTGAGGGACCTCATGTTTTGAATGCAGAGCTGAATGTCGAACTCACAGCTGTACATTGGCGAATGCATAGCTGAATGTCGAACCCACAGCTGTACATTGGTGAATGCAGATCTGAATGTCCAACCAACACCTAACATTGAGGGACATCCCGTTTTGAATGCAGAGCTGAATGTCGAACTCACAGCTGTACATGGGTGAAAGCACATCTGAATGTCGAACCCACAGCTAAACATTGACGGACTTACCTTTTTGAATGCCGAGCTCAATGTCGAACTCACAGCTGTATATTGGCGAATGCATACCTGAATGTCGAACTCACAGCTGTACATTGGCGAATGCATAGCTGAATGTCGTACCCACAGCTGTACATTGGTGAATGCAGATCTGAATGTCCAACCCACAGCTAAACATTGAGGGACCTCCTGTTTTGAATGCAGAGCTGAACGACGAACTCACAGCTGTACATTGGCGAATGCATAGCTGAATGTCGAACCCACAGCTGTACATTGGCGAATGCAGATCTGAATATCCAACCCACAGCTAAACATTGAGCGACCTCCCGTTTTGAATGCAGAGCTGAATGTCGAACTCACACCTGTACATTGGTTAATGCACATCTGAATGTCGAACCCACAGCTAAACATTGACGGACTTACCTTTTTGAATGCCGAGCTCAATGTCGAACTCACAGCTGTATATTGGCGAATGCATAGCTGAATGTCGAACTCACAGCTGTACATTGGCGAATGCATAGCTGAATGTCGTACCCAAAGCTGTACATTGGTGAATGCAGATCTGAATGTCCAACCCACAGCTAAACATTGAGGGACCTCCTGTTTTGAATGCAGAGCTGAATGACGAACTCAAAGCTGTACATTGGCGAATGCAAAGCTGAATGTCGAACCCACAGCTGTACATTGTCGAATGCATAGCTGAATGTCGAACTCACAGCTGTACATTGGCGAATGCATAGCTGAATGTCGTACCCACAGCTGTACATTGGTGAATGCAGATCTGAATATCCAACCCACAGCTAAATATTGAGGGACCTCCCGTTTTGAATGCAGAGCTGAATGTCGAACTCACAGCTGTACATTGGTTAATGCACATCTGAATGTCGAACCCACAGCTAAACATTGACGGATTTACCTTTTTGAATGCCGAGCTCAATGTCAAACTCACAGCTGTACATTGGCGAATGCATAGCTGAATGTCGAACTCACAGCTGTACATTGGCGAATGCATAGCTGAACGTCGAACCCACAGCTGTACATTGGTGAATGCAGATCTGAATGTCCAACCCTTAGCTAAACATTTAGGGATCTCCCGTTTTCAATGCAGAGCTGAAAGTCGAACTCACAGCTGTACATTGGCGAATGCATAGCTGAATATCGAACCCACAGCTGTACATCGGCGAATGCAGATCTGAATGTCCAACCCACAGCTAAACATTGAGGTACCTCCCGTTTTGAATGCAGAGCTGAATGTCGAACTCACAGCTGTACATTGGTGAATGCACATCTGAATGTCGAACCCACAGCTAAACATTGACGGACTTACCTTTTTATATGCCGAGCTCAATGTCGAACTCACAGCTGTACATTGGCGAATGAATAGCTGAATGTCGAACTCACAGCTGTACATTGCTGAATGCATAGCTGAATGTCGAACCCACTGCTGTACATTGGTGAATTTAGATCTGAATGTCCAACCCTCAGCTAAATATTGAGGGACCTCCCGTTTTGAATGCAGAGTTGAATGTCGAACTCACAGCTACACATTGGTGAATGCACATTTGAATGTCGAACCCACAGCTAAACATTAACGGACTAACCTTTTTATATGCCGAGCTCAATGTCGAACTCACAGATGTACATTGGCGAATGCATAGCTGAATGTCGAACACACAGCTTTACATTGGCGAATGCATAGCTGAATGTCGAACCCAGAGCTGTACATTGCTGAATGCAGATCTGAATGTCAAACCCACAGCTTAACATTGAGGGACCTCCTGTTTTGAATGCAGAGCTGAATGTCGAACTCACAGCTGTACATTGGCGAATGTATAGCTGAATGTCGAACCCACAGCTGTACATTGGCGAATGCAGATCTGAATGTCCAACCCACAGCTAAATATTGAGGGTCCTCCCGTTTTGAATGCAGAGCTGAATGTCGAACTCACAGCTGTACATTAGTGAATGCACATCTGAATGTCGAACACACAGCTTAACATTGAGGGACTTACCTTTTTGAATGCCGAGCTCAATGTCGAACTCACAGCTGTACATTGGCGAATGCATAGCTGAATGTCGAACTCACAGCTGTACATTTGCGAATGCATAGCTGAATGTCGAACCAACAGCTGTACATTGGTGAATGCAGATCTGAATGTCCAACCCACAGCTAAACATTGAGGGACCTCCTGTTTTGAATGCAGAGATGAATGTCGAACTCACAGCTTTACATTGGCGAATGCATAGCTGAATGTCGAACCCACAGCTGTACATTGGCGAATGCAGATCTGAATGTCCAACCCACAGCTAAACATTGAGGGACCTCCCGTTTTGGATGCAGAGCTGAATGTCGAACTCACAGCTGTACATTGGTGAATGCACATCTGAATGTCGAACCCACAGCTTAACATTGAGGGACTTACCTTTTTGAATGCCAAACTCAATGTCGAACTCACAGCTGCACATTGGCGATTGTATTGCTGAATGTCGAACTCACAGCTGTACATTGGCGAATGCATAGCTGAATGTCGAACTCACAGCTGTACATTGGCGAATGCATATCTGAATGTCCAACCCAAAGCTAAACATTGAGTGACCTCCCGTTTTGAATGCAGAGCTGAATGTCGAACTCAAAGCTGTACACTGGTGAATGCATAGCTGAATGTCGGACCCACAGCTGTACATTGGCGAATGCAGATCTGAATGTCCAACCCACAGCTTAACATTGAGGGACCTCCCGTTTTGAATGCAGAGCTGAATGTCGAACTCACAGCTGTACATTGGTGAATGCACATCTGAATGTCGAACCCACAGCTAAACGTTGAGGACTTACCTTTTTATGTGAATGCAGAGCTCTATGTCGAACTCACAGCTGTACATTGGCGAATGCATAGCTGAATGTCGAACTCACAGCTGTACATTGGCGAATGCATAGCTGAATGTCGAACCCATAGCAGCTGTACATTAAGAATACAGATCTGAATGTCCAACCCACAGCTAAACATTGAGGGACCTCCTGTTTTCAATGCAGAACTGAATGTCGAACTCACAGCTGTACATTGGCGAATGCATAGCTGAATGTCGAACCCACAGCTGTACATTGGCGAATGCAGATTTGAATGTCCAACCCACAGCTCAACATTGAGGGATCTCCCGTTTTGAATGCTGAGCTGAATGTCGAACTCACAGCTGTACATTGTTAAATGCACATCTGAATGTCGAACCCACAGCTAAACATTGACGGACTTACCTTTTTGAATGCCGAGCTGAATGTCGAACTCACATCTGTACATTGGCGAATGCATAGCTGAATGTCGAACTCACAGCTGTACATTGGCGGATGCATAGCTGAATGTCGAACCCACAGCTGTACATTGGTGAATGCAGATCTGAATGTCCAACCCACACCTAACATTGAGGGACCTCCCGTTTTGAATGCAGTGCTGAATGTCGAACTCACAGCTGTACATTGGTGAAAGCACATCTGAATGTCGAACCCACAGCTAAACATTGACGGACTTACATTTTTGAATGCCGAGCTCAATGTCGAACTCACAGCTGTATATTGGCGAATGCATAGCTGAATGTCGAACTCACAGCTGTACATTGGCGAATGCATAGCTGAATGTCGAACCCACAGCTGTACATTGGCGAATGCAGATCTGAATATCCAACCCACAGCTAAATATTGAGGGACCTCCTGTTTTGAATGCAGAGCTGAATGTCGAACTCACAGCTGTACATTGGTTAATGCACATCTGAATGTCGAACCTACAGCTAAACATTGACGGACTTACCTTTTTGAATGCCGAGCTCAATGTCGAACTCACAGCTGTATATTGGCGAATGCATAGCTGAATGTCGAACTCACAGCTGTACATTGGCGAATGCATAGCTGAATGTCGTACTCACAGCTGTACATTGGTGAATGCAGATCTGAATGTCCAACCCACAGCTTAACATTGAGGGACCTCCTGTTTTGAATGCAGAGCTGAATGACGAACTCACAGCTGTACATTGGCGAATGCATAGCTGAATGTCGAACCCACAGCTGTACATTGGCGAATGCAGATCTGAATATCCAACCCACAGCTAAATATTGAGGGACCTCCCGTTTTGAATGCAGAGCTGAATGTCGAACTCACAGCTGTACATTGGTGAATGCACATCTGAATGTCGAACCCACAGCTAAACATTGACGGACTTACCTTTTTGAATGCCGAGCTCAATGTCAAACTCACAGCTGTACATTGGCGAATGCATAGCTGAATGTCAAACTCATAGCTGTACATTGGCGAATGCATAGCTGAACGTCGAACCCACAGCTGTACATTGGTGAATGCAGATCTGAATGTCCAACCCTCAGCTAAACATTTAGGGACCTCCCGTTTTCAATGCAGAGCTGAAAGTCGAACTCACAGCTGTACATTGGCGAATGCACAGCTGAATATCGAACCCACAGCTGTACATCGGTGAATGCAGATCTGAATGTCCAACCCTCAGCTAAACATTTAGGGATCTCCCGGTTTCAATGCAGAGCTGAAAGTCGAACTCACAGCTGTACATTCGCGAATGCAGAGCTGAATATCGAACCCACACCTGTACATCGGCGAATGCAGATCTGAATGTCCAACCCACAGCTAAACATTGAGGTACCTCCCGTTTTGAATGCAGAGCTGAATGTCGAACTCACAGCTGTACATTGGTGAATGCACATCTGAATGTCGAACCCACAGCTAAACATTGACGGACTTACCTTTTTATATGCCGAGCTCAATGTCGAACTCACAGCTGTACATTGGCGAATGCATAGCTGAATGTCGAAATCACAGCTGTACATTGCTGAATGCATAGCTGAATGTCGAACCCACAGCTGTACATTGCTGAATGCAGATCTGAATGTCCAACCCACAGCTTAACATTGAGGGACCTCCTGTTCTGAATGCAGAGCTGAATGTCGAACTCATAAGTGTACATTGGTGAATGCACATTTGAATGTCGAACCCAAAGCTAAACATTGTCGGACTTACCTTTTTGAATGCCGAGCTGAATGTCGAACTCACAGCTGTACATTGGCGAATGAATGACTGAATGTCGAACTCACAGCTGTACATTGGCGAATGCATAGCTGAATGTCGAGCCCACTGCTGTACATTGGTGAATTCAGATCTGAATGTCCAACCCTCAGCTAAATATTGAGGGATCTCCCGTTTTGAATGCAGAGCTGAATGTCGAACTCACATCTGTACATTGACGAATGCACAGCTGAATATCGAACCCACAGCTGTACATCGGCGATTGCAGATCTGAATGTCCAACCCACAGCTAAACATTGAGGGACCTCCCGTTTTGAATGCAGAGTTGAATGTCGAACTCACAGCTACACATTGGTGAATGCACATTTGAATGTCGAACCCACAGCTAAACATTAACGGACTAACCTTTTTATATGCCGAGCTCAATGTCGAACTCACAGATGTACATTGGCGAATGCATAGCTGAATGTCGAACACACAACTGTACATTGGCGAATGCATAGCTGAATGTCGAACCCACAGCTGTACATTGGTAAATGCAGATCTGAATATCCAACCCACAGCTAAACATTGAGGGACCTCCTGTTTTGAATGCAGAGCTGAATGTCGAACTCACAGCTGTACATTGGTGAATGCACATCTGACTGTCGAACCCACAGCTTAACATTGAGGGACTTACCTTTTTGAATGCCGAGCTCAATGTCGAACTCACAGCTGCACATTGGCGAATGCATTGCTGAATGTCGAACTCACAGCTGTACATTGGCGAATGCCTTGCTGAATGTCGAACTCACAGCTGTACATTGGCGAATGCATAGCTGAATGTCGAACTCACAGCTGTACATTGGCGAATGCAGATCTGAATGTCCAACCCACAGCTAAACATTGAGTGACCTCCTGTTTTGAATGCAGAGCTGAATGTCGAACTCACAGCTGTACACTGGCGAATGCATAGCTGAATGTCGAACCCATAGCTGTACATTGGCGAATGCAGATCTGAATGTCCAACCCACAGCTTAACATTGAGGGACCTCCCGTTTTGAATGCAGAGCTGAATGTCGAACTCACAGCTGTACATTGGTGAATGCACATCTGAATGTCGAACCCACAGCTAAACATTGACGGACTTACCTTTTTATATGCCGAGCTCAATGTCGAACTCACAGCTGTACATTGGCGAATGCAAAGCTGAATGTCGAACTCACAGCTGTACATTGGCGAATGCATAGCTGAATGTCGAACCCATAGCAGCTGTACATTGGTGAATGCAGATCTGAATGTCCAATCCACAGCTAAACATTGAGGGACCTCCTGTTTTCAATGCAGAACTGAATGTCGAACTCACAGCTGTACAATGGCGAATGCATAGCTGAATGTCGAACCCACAGCTGTACATTGGGGAATGCAGATTTGAATGTCCAACCCACAGCTAAACATTGAGGGATCTCCCGTTTTGAATGCAGAGCTGAATGTCGAACTCACAGCTGTACATTGGTGAATGCACATCTGAATGTCGAACCCACAGCTAATAATTGACGGACTTACCTTTTTGAATGCCGAGCTGAATGTCGAACTCACATCTGTAAATTGGCGAATGCATAGCTGAATGTCGAACTCACAGCTGTACATTGGCGAATGCATAGCTGAATGTCGAACCCACAGCTGTACATTGGCGAATGCAGATCTGAATGTCCAACCCACAGCTAAACATTAGGGGACTTCCCGTTTTGAATGCAGATTTGAATGTCGAACTCACAGCTGTACATTGGCGAATGCATAGCTGAATGTGGAACCCGCAGCTGTACATTGGCGAATGCAGATCTGAATGTCCAACCCACAGCTAATCATTGAGGGACCTCCCGTTTTGAATGCAGAGCTGAATGTCGAACTCACAGCTGTACATTGGTGAATGCACATCTGAATGTCGAACCCACAGCTAAACATTGACGGACTTACCTTTTTGAATGTCGAGCTTAATGTCGAACTCACAGCTGTACATTGGCGAATGCATAGCTGAATGTCAAACTCACAGCTGTACATTGGCGAATGCATAGCTGAATGTTGAACCCACAGCTTTACATTGGTGAATGCACATCTGAATGTCGAACCCACAGCTAAACATTGAGTGACTTACCTTTTTGAATGCCGAGCTGAATGTCCAACCCATAGCTAAACATTGAATGCATAGCTGAATGTCGATCTCATAGCTGTACATTGGCGGATAGTCTGCCAATGCAGAGCTGTATGTTGATTGCATAGCTATGCATTGAATGTCGAACTGCGATCTACGATTGCATGGCCAACTTCACACATATTCTACAGTAGATGTCTGTGTATATCTTACAAAATTGGTACAGGGGCATAGATCTATTGCATTCTAACTGGAATGAACGAAAAAGGCATAATATTCACCATTTATATAAATTCATTTTCCTTTATTTTGAATTTACCGCTCGAAAATGGACCGCATCGACTTTAGCAAGCAGTTGCCGGTGTAACGTTGTAAAGTGACCCCCATAGAATAATGACCCCCCGGTCATTATTTTTTATAAAATAATGACCCCTTTCTATAAAATACTGACTCCCCTTATAAAATAATGACCCCCCGATTTTATCTGTAAAATATTGAACCCCACCTAGCCTATTACTAACAAACTCTATATCGTTTCAAGTCACTGTTCTATGGCTTTTATATTTGTTGTTGTTTCTACTGGAGCCGCTGCATGCTGCTGCTGCTGCTGCTGCGTCTACATCTATTGAAATGAAATTTAAAATTGCTTTCATTTGAATTTCATTTGAATTATCATCATTGTATTACAATATACATAAGTCGCTTTAACGTAACTGTATATGCTTCAACTTCAAAGACAACATTTTTCTACTTCATCTGACGTTAGATAGCCTTTGTTCATACCGCGGAGGCATTGCTTAAAACGAATGTGTTAAAAATGCAAGGCTTTGAGGAGCTGTGTGGGACGTTTAATCACTATACAACTTTGATGACTACGAAAATTATTCAAACCACTAACAAACATGCACTTACAGTGATTCTGCTTGTATAATTAATAGATATTTGGTTTCAGTCGCAGAGTGGTTTATGTAGTTGACTCCTAATCCAGTTGCCCAGATTCGATTCCCAGGCGAGGACGCTATCGAAGTATGATACATCAGATCAGGATTAGACGAGTTCTGGTAAGAAGCCCAGAGATACTAAATTGAAATCCAGCCACCCTCGCCGCCTGAAAACTAGCTAGTTCTGTGATTATAAATATTTTTTGATGATTAATATTCAAACAGGCCGTAAATTGCAAAAATTAGTTGCGTATCTTGTTGATGGAACGTTCCTATGCAGTCCAGCGCCTGTGTTTTAAATGATTAACTGAGCGCCGCACAGTATGTATGCCTGTCACCCATACACGACCCTGGTAGGCATCGAACTCACAACGGTGAGGGGCAAGTGATTCTCGGTCGGAGACCTTAATCATTTTTTCTTTCCACACAAATAGGCATCGGTAGTGGTAATCCCTGAAGCTTGGATCAATTCCGTCTAATTGCGGTCAAAAAACCTGCACGTACGGACGCATGCACGGACGGATGCCATTACTCCTTCGATGCCTATCGATGGAGATAATTAAGTGTACCATAGAGGTTTGGGTCGGGGGTCCATATTCTATAGGGTGTCACATTTCTACGTGAGGGGTCATTTTTCTACGTGTGGGGAATCATAATATTATGACCCCCCCCCCCCCCCCCCAGTCATAATATTATGACCGCGGAGTCAATATTTTATATAAAATAATGACCGTGGGGGGTCATTATTCTATGGGGGTCACTTTACAACGTTACACCGGCCTCGTTGTGCGGCGCCATTACTTGTTTGGGTACCAGTCCACCGCACCAACCTAGGGGAGAGTACTCTTGCCTAACATTGCGGACAAAATGGCGGCTGTCACTCCTTTTGAGTATTTAAGATATCGGTAGGGAGGAACTTTTTGAAAGAGCGGGGATTTGTTAGATATTCGTCTAGATTTTAAAGTAGTAGTGGGTACTTCAATAAATAAAACTGACGGAAGTTCGAACGGACGCGATCTTTACTCCGTGCTCCTATGGATTGGCTTGAAACGGGTGTCGCTGATTTTGTGAATTGTCAAATTTTCCATGAACATGACGAAAAGTCTATTATTCACAGCATCAAATATTTTGTCGACTGTCTGACACCGGAGACGCTGATTTTGTGAATCTGAAAAATAAAGAAAAAAGGAGAGCAGACACGTTCACTCAAAAAATGAATAAAGGGTGGTCGTTTTCGTTCCTAGCTTACACGTGCTGATGACGTCAAAGAATACGTCATCAAAAGATAACTCCAAATTAATTACTAAATCATCCATCATGGTTTACACCCCCTTGTTAAAGCATCAAAATTAATTTATTCCTTCTATAAATGGCATTATCGTCTAAATCCGATAATGCTTATTAACCCAACACGATTTGTTGTTTTCTAAAAGCATGGTTTTTACGGCGATCTATGTTTATCTTCGTGTGGCCACTGCCTGAATGGCCAGCCATATCATCACGTGGCTGGGGAATGTGAACATTGCTGTCAGTCGGGATTTAGCAGGCTTCTTTGCAATGAAAGTAAGGAAAGCTTTAGTTTATTTTAAATGTATGGAAAAGTCAATGGAAACAAATAATTATTAGCAACAAACCGCAAAATCACATTCTCAAACTGGGTGAATATTAATTTTGTTCATCAAATGAAGTTTGTATACTAGTATGAATGACAGATAAACCTATTCAAAATATCACCAAATAATTTAACATTTGAATTACTTCAAAACAGAACTTGTAATGATCGTACGGTCCATCAGTTTTATGAAAATTTGACAATTATTTTGAGTTCAATTTTGAATCAGGAAGTACCTGGTTATAGCATTAATATTAAGCAAAATCATGATAATCTCATTTGGTTTAGAAGCTTGTTACATTGAAGTACATGCAACAGGTACATTAAGTAAACATTTGATCTTAGTAAACTTCACTGATGTATGAAGACATTATAATAAATTCATTAATTGTCATGTTTATCAGGGTTAAGTGCAATCTTTTTGGCAAGTCCGAAGTTAGCACATCCGATAATGTTCTCGGAGTCATGTCGCTAGGCGCTTTCACCGCACTGGTTCGATTCCCGTTGTATGCATGTTTATCATTTAATCGTTACTATAATCAAATGATTTAAGTGTCCTTAACGATACCAATATTGAACATTTCAAATCACACAATTAATCAAGTTATCTGCTTCCTTTAGCATTTTGTAAACAAACAATTTTATGATACGTTTAAAGTACAGTAAACCATGACGTATCAGTGAATATGGATAAGTTGACAGTCACGTGATATACTCTGTACATAACCAAGAAAGATTTTATTGCAGTGATCCACTCTCATAGCGATATAAAACTTGTTAAACTTTTGAATACATTTATTTAACTTGTCAATATAAGAAACATGACTGTCATTCGTTATACATTATAAAATATTATTTTATCAAAAGTTGGTATACACAAATATATAAATAAATTGTAGCCCTTATTAGTTCAAATGTCGAATATGTCAATAAACTACAGTATCCGGATTTGACGATAACTGCCTCTAGGTATTGCTTAAAGTTGCTTTCACTAACAACGTGTCAGAACGGAACATATGGAATAGACTTCAGAGAGCTTTGCGGAAAATGTCTCGTCAAAGAGGCATGTAATATTACGAACGGGTATTGCGCCTTTAGCCATCATTTCTTTGCCAGACAAAAAAAAGAAAAATATAAAGACCTCTCAAGCGGCACAATGCAGTTCCACCAAACTTTGCACGAACCAATGTTATTAATATATGTTTAATTTAAATACGCTAAGAAAAGTTAGAACAGTACGGAAAACTAGTTAGACCAAAAACCCCTAAAATTCTATTTGCAATTTGTCACAAACGAAGCAACACTAAACCTCAATTTAAATGTCTTGATGAGTAATGAGTAACTGAAAACGATACCCAAGGTCCTTTGGTCTAACAAATGTATAAAATGTGAGTTATTTGTAAAATTGTGTTTAAACTTCAATTTCCTTGTCGCGAAAATGGATGACATAAAAATGTTGATTTCTCTCTTCAATATTGAAAGTTCTTTCCAAGGACCTTAGATATTGTTGTCAGTATCATTTCACTCACGTTGACATTTGAATTGTTGTGGATTTTTAAGGATTTGTTAGGTCTAACTATTTTTCTCTACTGTTCTAACGTTTCTTAACGTTTGCAAAATAATCATATGCTTATAGCACTTATTTGATGGAAGTGCATTGTGCCGTTTGAGAGATTTTTATAGTATTCTTTTCTTTTGTATGGCAAAGAAATGGCGAAATGTGCAATACCTTAACCGCTAAATAGAATCGCCACGAATGGCTTGCATAAATCAACAGCACTTCCAAAAAGCACAGAACATTCGCACCTTTTCCATCCATATTACTACCCACGCCGCCTAAACCCATTTTGAGCGCAATTATTTACACCAAAAACGAGGGCATTTTATATCCATCCGAAATGATGGCATGCATATGGCGGTGAACATGGAACCTCCAATGCGGTATTTCCAGATTAATACCATTCCATGTTCAGCGGCGTAAGGTCCCCAGTGTAATGTAATAGGAAAATTATGATAATAATTTACAAACATTTTAGGTGTTAAACAATTACATTTCAAAATATTTATTTAGTGTCATTTTCAGACAAATATCCTTTTCTGGATAACATCAAAAATCTTGTAGGTATTTTAGCCACAGGTCATTTCATGTCTTCACCTGTATCTTTTAATTACATTGGACTCGGTCTTGCTATGATTAAGCAAGACGTTATATAACTGTTACTGTATTTTATATATTCTTCATGTCAAATTGTCATCTCGAAACAGTGATCAGTCTGCATGAAGAGTCTAGTGTATTGCATAAAAGCCAGAGATATTGTTCTGTATATTTGGAGGGAGAAGAAGTGAACGGCCGGACGGCCGGAATGGGCCACGTACGGCGTTTAGGAAATGTCACTTAGAAATTTACTAGGAATATTTATACTTATGTGAAAGAACTATTTATGTTTTACAAGTAATAGATAAACTGTTAAAAACTGATCTACATATAAAGTAATTTTGGAACGTGACCGGAACGTGACCAAGTGTTCGTCTTATTACACCCTAAGACCTTTGTAAGAATAACCACTACGTTACACCAGATAAAATAGTGGGTTTGCCCTAAACAATAAAAAAAACAATGGGCGAAAGTAAACAGAATGGAATTAAGAAAGGGGATCAGAGAATATAAATCCAGATTTTACAGACAACGCCAACGGCAAATTTTAAAAGCATGAAATATATCCTTGAAATGATAAAACAAAATTCAAATCGATGTTGGCTGTGATATTGGAACCACCCATCTTTAAACTGGCCGAAATATTAAAACAAAAGTAATCTTAGAAGAACTATTATCTTAGAAGTACTATTAACATACTACATGAGTATCTTGCTCAATGACCTTCAAATGACGTTATTAATAACAACACTGATTGAATGTACGGGAGACGTTTTGCAGCCGCCACACGGCACAACCAACTCTACCGATATAAAAATCAAATTGAGACTCGTATATGCGCATGAAACATAACACTGGTCCTGTATTGATTATCGTGAACCTTTAATTTTGAAACTACATGTATTGTACCGTAGACTATGTTTATTAAATCCAAAATATTTCGGGACTCAATTATAAATTATAGTTCTCAGAGCGGCATGGGTGTTAAATTCAGTGATTCCAGGACACCCGTTACTATTGAAGTCAGGTAGATCCAATTGTTTCGTGTCGCCGCAGTATATAAAGGCACCGAGGACGTAATATCTCATAACGTATCATATTTTTGTACGAGCACTTTAAATACATGTTTTTACATCAATTATTTGTTCTAAAATCCGAAAAATATACAGAAATCATCTTTAAAACAATGCTATAAGTGATACACTGTACACACAGATCACTAGAAACATTCAATTAATGATAAATCTTTGTTGAACCTGCATGCATGTTTGGTAACTGTGATTTTAGAGCGCAAACGGTCCTTGGAGTGAGTAATTTTAGCGATTTTTTTACAGTATATTGCATACAAAAAGCAACAATGTAATTTCAAACAAGTGTAACGACAATCGTCTGTTATATTAAACATATATTTGCCGATTTGATTTCTCATTACAATACATAAAATTTCTCCTTACTTTTTAAGTGTCTACTGTGTTTTGTTACAATCAATTCGCTATATCCGCTAAATGATATAATAGGTTTATATAAAGTGAGTATGCTTTGAACAGGTTTTAATGTCTTATAAGTTACGTAACGGTGACTCTGTGAATCGACGCACTTACCTATTTAGGATTATAACAGTGGACTTCTTCAATAACTCACAGCTCACGGGTCAAAATCGAACTATACTGGCGATGTCGGGATATTTTATGTAGGTCAGGCATGGGAAAAAAGGACCGATATTTGTACAGGGCCGAGTCGGTGCTGGCCAGTTTGCGTCGCTTCCAGATAAATCTGGGCCTGCAACATGTTGATCAAAGTTACCTAAGTAATAGATAGTGGGCGTGTTTATAGTTGGTATTGAGTTATCATAGATGTTTACAAATTCGATATGCATATACCAGCAGCGTTTTAAGAAAACAGTTTATATATTGTCGGCAGCCAACTTTAAGATCATTCTGGGATCCACAGACTAGGTCAAGTATAATAGACTCCATGAAACACAGTTAAACTAAGAGTTCTTTAAATGATCTTGATATTATCCTTTCCTCGGGTCACTAAATTGTCAAATTTAGCTTAATCAACACTAGTTTATCACTAAGAGAAAGTGTTGTATATTTTAGGTGCAAATATTTGAGTTCTGATAAAAAGGTCATTGCTTGAATGAAATACTAATCATGAAGAATAAAGAAATTAAAGAAAATTCTTTATTTATGCTCCTCACCAATCATTTTGGATTGATTTAATTGGTGTTTTATTTTGTTGATTTATACACTGGTCAAAAGTTCTAAGTGCACACTTTTCAATTTTGAATATCTTGAAGTAAACTTATTCAAATTGAATGAAAGTTTGACTTGAAGTTAATAATGATCAAACAACAATAATTTTTTGAAAACCGTGCATATGTTTTACGTTTTACGTCATCCACGTCGGCATACGCTTTTTATGCATTATCCCCGTGCGGCAAGCGAAATTTATTTTTTTACAATCGTTTTTGTTTTTCACATGTTCACCGACTCAAGACAAACACGAAAAACACACCAACAAATTGTAACCATGGAACGGTTGACGTCAGCAGACAACGACATTGCCGTCAAAATTCTTTTCACAGGCACAACTTCAAATTTGTTGTAAAGAAATCTTGACGGTTTTCGTAAATGCAAAGAAATACCTTATTTTGCATATTTTATTAATTTAAGAAGAAAATCAAACGAAATTTTTTTTCTAGATTGATTACGTTGCTTACGTTGAACGCTGATGTTACTCAATTACGTCATTAAATAATTGCGTAAAACAACGTAAACTCGAAAAAATAAGTGTAAAATTTGTTGGATAAGTGTCCAGTAAATAAAAATTTAAAACTAAAATTTATAGAAATTCAATTAACTTCAATATCGAATTATTCGAAAATGACGCTTATTCGGTCAAAAGGCGTATCCGAAAACTGGTCAATTTTACCGAAATGAATACATTTTTTTCGTTTGGAAAGGCTGTTACACATCTATCATAGAAAATTGTATCATCCCAAACTGCTAGACAATTCAAAAACTTTTGGCACAAAACATTGTGTGAACAAAGCAATTTTCTCCTTGAAATCCTGTAAAAACGTCGTGGATAAAATAAAGTTGAGTATGTTGGCGCATCGTGCCCAGCAGACCATTACAAAGCTACAGAAAGCTATTTCAGTGCAATGGAATGGCAAACT
The DNA here is from genome assembly GCA_038501625.1 of Corbicula japonica. NCBI lineage: Eukaryota > Metazoa > Mollusca > Bivalvia > Venerida > Cyrenidae > Corbicula > Corbicula japonica. The sequence continues at coordinate 63,148 of JAZAYU010001143.1, read as the reverse complement.
ACAGTATTTCCTTTAAATCTGCGTGAAATTTAAATTATACAGAGATGAGAAAACGATCACAAATGATAGCCGATGCAATGATAATTAACTTGAGAATTTCTTTCTGAGAACAAGTGAGCTAAAATATTATTATTTTTTAATCTGGTTAAGCAGACTTAAAATTTTTGGTGTGCTTTAATAAAATATTGATTCTTCTTCATTGTAATTTACACTATTTTGAAAGATTCAATCAAATTATTGGAAAAATTAACATTTTTCAAGTGTGCACTTAGAACTTTTGACTAGTGTATATTGCCTTCAAAAAGATAGTCCGTGAGTTTCGCGTTTTGTCCGGTTTGTCAATAAACTGGCGACAAAAAGGATATAACTTACGAAAAATAAAACTTTCGTCTGAACGCTCAGTTCCGTGTTTTCTTGACAGTTTTAGAACTAAAATCGGGGTTATAATTTTTGCTGTAGAGAAGAAGACTGCAAGATGACAAAACAATAATCCTTGTATGGTTATTACACTATATCACAGAATGTCAATAACTTACTTTCAAAAAGACAATTATGACTTGTGGCCCTGTCTTCAAGGAATAAATAGTTTTATGAACTGTTATGTCTTTTGTGCATGTAATTACATTATTTTGTCAATTAAAAACAAACAACAACAAATCTTCAAATTCTCCTAACGAAATATCAATAGACATCAATAGATATCAATAGATGTTAGAATTATCACCTAGATGAGACATTGGATGATGTGCTTAAATGAACAGTATACATCCTTGATTGTTTGATAGATTAATTGTGTTTATAACTCTTTACCGTTTTATAGTAGATGTGATTGTCTTGATGATATTGTTGAAGTTAAACCTTACAAAAATTTTCTTAAACTTAACTCAATTTTTAAAAAGGTTATATGTAAGAGTTTAAATATGAATGATGCGATTCTGTTTCAACTGTTTGTAATTGCATGTTTCTCAAATAAATATATGGGTGCTGGTTTGGAGTTTAGAGTTACTAGAGGTAATATATGACATTTCTTGTTATCATTTGTTTTCAACAGTTTTTCAATTATTGATACTATTGTCAAAAGCACTGCATTGCTATTGACTTTTCAATTCCCATTTAATTATGAACATGACAAAATAGGATTGACTCAGTAGTAAGCTATATGTGATAAATAATTAAATATCGTTTTCATTTTAAAGGGGTATATTTGTACTTTAAGAAGAAGAGTTAATATGAATACTTTTAGATAATGACGCTATAATGTATATATGAAAAGACAGGACTGTAAATTTATAAATATTTTCATTCCTACCCTACAATTTTTGAGAATATCATCCTCTTAGCTAAAGTTGATAGAGACTACCGTATCCAACATTTAGAATCTATCAATTAACAAACTATCAATTATAACTAGGGATCATACCTTGGTACCCCTAGCACTCAGATGACCCCCCATTTCCCTAGGTTTAAAAAAATGTTAGATTGAAACAATGCCATAAAGTTCCTCCAGTTCATGAAAAAATTGCCATTTTACCTATATTTTTATACCCAGACAAGTCGTGTCGATTAATAAATAATAAGTTGCTTTTGAAAATATTGAATTTCCCATTTTTAAACTAATATTTCTCTGACAAAATCTATATGCATTACATGAGAAAATTATTAAGAAAATTTTACTTCAAAGAAAAACTGGATTTCCTTGTACAGTCCTAATTGTGTAAAATTTCTGTAAAAGATGATAGTGGTGAATAGTTCGATTGATTAAAGTCGGTTTCTTGTCGTTTTTGACATTCTGTCGCTGCAATTTGTCTTCTGTAAGGGCAAGTCAACTTTCTAATTAAAAAAGGCCACACTGAACTAACGGTTTTGCATAGGCGTACACTATAAAATTTAACTGTCCAGCAATTTAATTTAAATAATTGTTTTTTCCAACCCGACAGCTTTTCTACAAAGATACATCTTAAGGCACTCTTAAAACACTAACAGGGTACGCAATTCCAGATCATTAGACGCATGAAGCTTTCAACATCAACAATTTTATTTTGATTTTTTTTTCACTTTTTTTTTTTCGTTTATGGCAATATCACTTGGCCAGTCACTTTACAGAAGGTTGTTGTGATGTAACGCGAATGGTGATGTTGACGATTTAAGCTCAAATAAAGCTCTATCAATGTTGCTGAAGCAACACGACTTTATTTATTAGATCCAGAGGAGAGAAACAGGCCGACTTGGGCCTTTCTCTTGTTTCCATTTTAGCTATGTAACTTATTTCACTATTAAATCTCTGGCAAAAAATTACAATCGAGCGTTGAATAGACAATTATACACCGTTAATTTGTATTATTTTCTCCCAGCACCCCATATCAACATGTTGCAGTATCTTACTCATAACAACGGAAACCGGATATAAAGAAATAACTAGACATAGCCTATTAAAATATAACATGGTATTTTTGTTAAAACAATTTCTCAAGGAAATATGAAAACAATATATTATCATATTTCGGGGATGAAAAAAAAACCTATAGGCAAACATATTTGATAATAAAGATATTACGCTTCGATAAAACTGTTTTATTCGGCCTAATTTAATCATGCGTTAACCACAAAAGCACCCCCCTTCTAGTTAAATAAGTGTTGTACTTAAAAGTTCTCTCAGCTTTTTAAATTCATAAATTCATATTTTAATGTTCATATGATGGTAAATATTAGCACACATGTATAGCTCGGGTTAAAAAAAACGTGTTTGGTGTGAAATACATTAACTGTCTTTCTTTTTAGTTTGAAATAGCAAAGCGATATTAGAGTCAACTTTCAACTTTTATTTACATATAATGTTTCGAGTCCCACATAATGCGGGAAACATCGACATAATACAATTTACAAATATGCAAACATAACATTAACAATGATACCACGATACAATTTACAAACATAAATCACGTGACAGTTGGAAAACGGCAATTGTTTAGTTTTTAATAAATTGTAGGTATGATGGAAGGTATGATGTAATAATACAGATTACATCAAATATATCAAATATCGATTAGTAACAAAACAATTACATAAAACAATTACATAAAATCTTTTACATGCTTACAAGAGAGGGGGTAATAGGTTAACAGTAAATGCATTTATAATAGTTCGGATAAATAACTAGAAGAATAAGCTTATGTTAAAATAAAATTATTTTTGAAATATTTAATTATTTTACTACAAAATATACTAAGATTCTTTAGAACTACATAATTTTGTGATTTAATAAGTTCGATAAACTTTAACATACTTGGTCTTCTAAAAATATTTATATTGATATATTTTTTTCTGTCGTCTTTGAAAATAGGACAAATAAGCATATAATGATACTCGTCACCTATATCATTACAGATTGGACATTTGCGTTCGTTTGAAGGAATGTTTCTCCATCTCCCTGTTTCTATAGGCAGATGGTGATTTCTAGTTAAAAAAGACATCAGCGGTTGGGAAAGATTATTTGGAAGTTTATCAATATAATGACTTCTAACAAAATTACTTTTAACGTATTTATAAAGATTGCTACTAGAGTAATTATTTATTTCTGAATGCCATTTTTGAATAAATATGTCTTTGAGTTTTTGAAAGGAGGCCTTAATTAGCCACTTACTGTTTATAAAACTCTGTCTTTCCCATATACCCGGAAAGCCTAAATTACATAAATAGTGTTTAATATTATCCAACCATAATGATTTAATTCTGTTTTGGGAATAGAGTGCATACATAAACGAGTACAATTTTCCTGATAATTTTGTAGTTTCATCATTTTCGATATTTTCGATTAGCCTCGACCAGAAAGATATCATTCTGTTTTTGACATGTATTTCTATTGGCGTGACTCCGAGCTCGCCATAAATCATATTTGTTGGAGTAGATTTTTTTAATTTAAAGATATACTTGAGAAACTTTAATTGTACCTTTTCTAGAATTTCAAGATTTCCAAATCCCCAAATTTCGCTTCCATATAATAGTATTGGTTTGACAGTTTTATCAAAAAGTTCTATTTGTAAATCATAAGGTAATTACAATTTATTAATTTTTTTAAGTAAAGCGAACATTGCTTTATTACCTTGTTCTGCAATATGTTGTTTCGTTTTGTAAAAGCTACCACTTTTTGAGAGATAGAGGCCAAGGTATTTATAATCGTCAACAATTTCTAACTCAGTGATTCCTATTTTAAAGATTTTGTCGTTTCTAAGACGGCCCTTACTAAATATCAAAATTTTGGTCTTATCTGTATTTATTTTTAATTTCCACTGTTCGCAATACTCTTTAAAATTGTCTAGAGCATTCTGAAGATCTGTGTCATTGTCACTGAAAATAACGGTATCGTCTGCATATAACAGAATGAATAATTTAATGAAGGTATGTGAACCATTAATTAAAACATCTCTTGAGACACCGTTGACATTATTTTGACTCAGAAACGTTTCGAGATCATTAAGAAATATCGAAAATAGGAAAGGCGAAAGATTTTCTCCTTGTCTTACTCCGACAAGGCAATCAAAATATGGAGTAGATCCGTCTGAAGTGGTAACTCTTGACTTAATGTTACTATATAAACTATGAATTACATTAAAACATTTGCCTGTTATATTTTCGGCCTTAAGTTTTTTCCACAGACCGATTCTCCAAACAGAATCGAATGCCTGTTTAAAGTCAACAAAACAACAATATAACTTTTTCTTATTAGATTGTACGATGTCAATAAGACTTTTCAAGATAAAAATATTGTCAATCGTTGAGAATTTTTTTCGGAAACCAGCTTGCGTTTCGTGTATAAGATTCGTACTATCAGCGTATTTAGTCAGTCTATTGTTTAAAATACTTGTAAATAGTTTACCGAAGCAACTAAGAAGAGATATAGGACGATAGTTTTCAGGTTCCTTCGGATTACCTTTGTTTTTGTATATTGGTTTGATTGACCCAGTTGTCCAACTTAAAGGGACGATACCTTTATCAAATACAGCGTTAAAAAGTTTTAAATAGATCGGCATCATAACGTTTAATGAAGATTTTATGTGCTCGTTTATAATATTATCAGTTCCAGGTGATTTATTATTTTTCAGACATTTAACAGCTGCTAAAATTTCAGATTCCGAAATCGGACAATTTATTTCTTCATTTATTTCTTCGCTGTTAGTTATACTGTCGTTTTCTATATTTGTATTTCCATCTTCGTCGTGACTACTTTCATTAAGACTTTTGAAAAACGTATAGAAATCTTCCAGTGAGGCACACGGTTTAGTCTGTTTAGGTAATAAATTTATAATATTCCAGTATTGTTTTGGGTCAGTGGTCTTCAATTTCTTAAGATTTTCTATGCGCGAAAATTTAAAATCAAGATTTGCTTTATTTAGAGCGTTCTTGTATTGCTTACTTATATTTTTAAGTTGGGTTTTGAAAAAATCTGTTTTATATTTGTTGTACATTTTCCTTGTTCTATGATATTTGTCTCTCAAATTATGACAGTTTTGGTCAAACCATTGTTTATTTATTGTTAACGAATTATTTTTTACCTTTATTTTTTTGGTTCCAAATGTTTCTAATGCACATTTATTAAAAATATTGCCAATATCGGTCGTAATATTATCAATATTGTTTTGTGTAATTTCATCGTCATGTATCAGTTGATCTAGTTTCGTTTCAATTTCATACAATTTAAGAAAATCTAAATTTTCCATAAATAAATCAGCCTTCTTGGAGTCCCAGAGTCTTGTCTTGGGTTCCATCTGATCACTGATAGGTTTATCTATAGGTAAAAAATGTTTAGTTTTCAATGTGATAAATAGCGGACAATGGACATCAGAATAAAGACTACAATACTCTTCAACATGAAAGTCAACAATATTTTGGAAAACATATGAAGTTGCTAAAAAATAATCAACAGTACTAGAGTTCTTACATGTTAGTCTGGGATTATCTCTGTCGCTCCCAGCTCTACCATTTAAAATATAAATGTCATTATTTTTACAAAGATCAATTAGTTGGGTGCCATAGTAATTAATCGTTTGGTCAACCCATTTTCTATTTATTGGAAAATTATTCAGTTCAAAATTTGTAATTATATTTGTTTCTTCGTTTTCAATTACTTGCAAGTCAAACATATCTGAAATCAAAGTATCTACACGTTCGTAATCAGTCAAGTTTCCACTTCTGGAGTTAAAGTCCCCGAAAAGCAGAATATGATTACTATCATTACAATATCTGAAAATTTCTTGCTGAATTTCATAAAAAGGATCTGGGTGAGAGAATTTTGAGCCTATGGGTGGAATGTAGACAATACCACATTTTAGGTCTTCGCTATTTTGTGCATTCGGCATTCCATAGATAGAATTTGTAATTGTAAAAAATTTAATAATATTGCTTTTAGAATCTGTATCAATTTTAACATAAGGTACTAAGCTACATTTAACTAACAAAATCATTCCACCCGAGCGATAGTTGTTGTATATAATAACTCTTTAATGCAAGAACGAAAGCTATCGTTCTTGTTTGTACAGCTTCCTCTATAGTTTTGTAAAAGGTTGTAACAAAATAAAGAGTTTTGTAAAAGGTCATAGCAAAATACCGAGTTTTAGAAATATTAAGAATCAGTGTCTGCTGGCTGTGGATCTACAGTTTTCCTGACTCTGGTTGTATGTGTAGTTGAAGAGCTCACTGTGAAGATTTTGGTTTTGAACGCATGTTCATTTACTTTAAGCAAAATGTTTAAAAAATGTGTTCATGGACAACTGACTCTCACTGATGTCTGGTATTATTAAAACAATAAAGCTCCTAGTTCTATGAAAAGTCTATCAGAGGTTCCAGAATACAATCCCCGATACAAAGAATTATTATTCCAAGTACCCCGAAAATTATCTGTTGGAGACAATAAACAGTATTCTTGTTTACTTTGGCTAACTAGATGTTCCATTTTGGCTTTAATGTTTATACATGACAAGTTTGTGGTCAGATTCTGATGAATGCGAATGAAATACTGTATTTTTTACCCTCTTTGCTCAAATTTCTTAATACAACTCATGGATGCTAATTGAAAATACGCCCAAGAACGAAAAATTGTGCGACAGACTCTGGTGTAAATACATTAGTTTCACTATTTGCTAATTGTATTTGTTATTTTTCCATATTGGCATTTAGCCACAGTCCATCGTTACTTATTCTCTGTATTGCCTTAAATTACTGTAGCCGTTTTACATGTATGAACACTTCGCACACACTGGGTATGAACAATTGAATTAAATTGTGAACATTTCTAAAAAATGTATATTCTCAGAAAACATTGCACTGAACAAGACAACAAAACAGTCGATCGATAGATGGTATTTCAACTACCACTGGATCAGTTATTATGCTGTGGATGGAAAAAACAATTTTTCAACAGATTGCCGTTGCTGTTCAAGTGCCCATTTTAGTTATGGCAATATAAATTATGGGGCTTGGTGGGAGGTAGACTTACGGTCTGTGTATGACATCGGCAAAATAGATATCTACGGAAGACCCGATACAAGTGGTGAGTAATAAGTATTCTAGTATTAGGCAATCAAAATGTAAATACTAAATAAATATTAAGCGGTAAACATGAAATATTTTGCAAAAGTTAAGTGAGCTCGATAATATATGTGTTTATAATACATATAGTATTACATTTGTTTTAACATTAAGACCATTTTAAGATGTGTGGTTTCAGTATACCAACCAGTAAAGATTCGGATATTGTTAAATCACCCATAAGACATACTTCCTAGTTTTTAATTTTTGCCTTTGGCGTTCTCTGTGATATGGAGGATTAATTTTGTCATATCAGCTGTCAAAATTTTATTCTAGTCAGTTCCGCCCATTGTTTTCACGTTTAGGGCAAACCCATTCTTTTTTTGGAAGTTCATACGCCATTGATCATGGAATGGTGTTTATCTGAAAATATCTTATTAAAGGTTCAATGTTCACCGTAATTTGCATACCATGGTTTGGGATGGATCAAAATTAAAAACTGTTTTCTGGAGTAAATATTGAGTTGAGCTCAACCCGGGTATAATAATAATAATAATAATAATAATAATAATAATAATAATAATAATAATAATAATAATAAAAATAATAATAATCTCTTTATTTTAAGAAGGTAACTCATTAAGAGAAAATCTATGACAACAAAATTAATACAAACAAATACAATATTTGCAAGTATAAAAAGTTAGTCAAATGAAGAAATTGCTTATTTTCAATGAGGCCTTCTAAAATGGATAAACGAAAAACATATATTACAACATATAAAACATCAAAACTTAAAGACAGACACAATTAATCATATACACTATTCATGCTATAGGCAAATTTCGATTACAAATATGCATCGTGTAAAATTATGTGAAAAACTATATACAAATACAAAAGTAATAACAATTTAAAGAGGTTTGTTTTCAAACAAGTAAGTCTTTAAATGTTTCTTGGATAAATATATGGAAGAGACAGATCTAATTTCAGAAGGGATATCATTCCATACGCTCATAGCTGTATAGCTGAAACATTTTTTAATTAAGTTAGTTTTACCTTTTAAGTGTTCAATATCAGTTCTTGAAGAAGATCGCAAGTTATACCGAGGGTTATTAGATACTTTTACAAGGTTAGTGATGAATTTTGGAACCAAATTATGTATAGATTTGTAGACCAATAGTGCAGTGTGATATTTACATCTTGATTCAAAAGAAAGCCATTTTAGGATATGAAAAAGATCTTTCGTAGGTGTGCGTGTTTAAGCACGGGTCTAGGCGTCGTAGACAGCAGAAAGCATTTCCATCACATTCCATGAACAGAACAGACTCAATCAATCCGAGCATGTGATATTTACGTGTTCGGTGGCTGTCAACGTTTCCTTTTCATCTATAGCATATTTAAAACAGAAATAATGCAAACTTTTACAAGAATTGCCGCTCCTTAAGCGAGAGAGAGAGAGAGAGAGAGAGAGAGAGAGAGCACTGGTAATACCGTAATTGTGTGGACATTTTCACCATATTTTACCGGACTCTGGGGACCTATCGTAATTCTGGGGACATTTTGTGGGTCCCCAATGTTACGGTAGTGCATTAAAATCCTTACGTCATGGTGATGTCATAAAATGTATTAATAGCTATGTCCCCTCAAAAATGAGAGTAATGAAAACTTGATCTGACCCCACATATCGCATAGGAAATCGAGAGAGTTGTCCCCAGAATGCGAGAGAGTTCTAAGATACCGTAACTGCGGGGACCCAAAACCAGAGAGAGAGAGAGGTTATATAGATATTCTTACGTGCATTTATATTATTATTATTATTATTATTATTATTATTATTATTATTATTGTTGTTATTATCATCATAATCATAATCATCATCATCATCATCATCATCATCATCATCATCATCATTATTATTATTATTATTATTATTATTATTATTATTATTATTATTATTATTATATGTTTCCTTTTTTGAAATTCTTTGCAAGATCATACTTTTTACTTTTCAGTGTATTGATATCCAAACTTTTGAACGGAGGCACATTTACATTTTCAGATGAAATGTGGTACTTTAACGTTTATGCTGGTATTGATTCGAATCCACCAGACCTTATAAAAACCAATGATGTCGTAGGTATTAAATACAAGGAGTCCGATGGACTTATAAGCATAACGTTGGGAAATAAGAAACTGCGGTATATAAGGATTCGAAATGACGCCCTATGGAACCTTACATTGTGTGAAGTTGAAGTTTATGCTGGTAATTATCATACTAACCGTTGAAATGCACTTGTTGTTATTAGAAATATATCTGCCTAGTCAAGCTATGCCTGTGTTAACACACATAGCGTTATCATCGTCGATAAATTGACAAGGGCAACGAAACTTTATATATTTGTACTTTCAGACTTTATACAGCTATCTCGTTGAACAAAATGTACTATTGGAAGAACAAAAATGATACAGGCACATAACAAATATCATGATTTCTGCAATTACGTCATTTTAAGGTCTTTAAGCACGATACTATGTTTTGTATAATTCAAATATAAAATTATAAAATATTTAATATTTTTGGTGTTTATAATGCGTCAAGTTTCATAAAGATGATAAACGAACATTAAAAGCCACCGATCATGACAAGCATCAAAAAAATTGCATCCTCTGTTTAATTTAGCCAGTTCATGTGTAGCAATGGAAATGCATATTAATTTATATTCTGAGCCAAAATGAAATACATGACATAAATAACATGAAAAACTCCTATTATGTTGCCAGTGAATGAAAATATCTAGAGGAAAGTGTCGTTTCAGTTTGAGAAAAAGAAATGAAACAAAATAAATGATTATGGAAAAACAAGCTTTATGTATATTGTGTTTTTTCTTTGATTTAAGGAGGTAATTTGCAAAATGTGATATTTAAGTAACAGTAGCTTATTTTGGGCGTTTTCTTTGTTTGCATGCCTAAGGCTTCTACATTTGACTGTCAAGTAATGTGTTTGAGACTTTCGTGTTAAAAAAATTATCGAGATTATCATTATTTAGTAACGAGGAGATATCCTTGACCTCTTTGAAAAATAAAAAATATTGTCTCGCTTTGCCAAATAATCATTTATGTACTAATGCTACACATTAAATGAAAAATAAAATAAAGCATCATTGAACAAAATACTTGAAATTAAGAACTGGTACATGTGAGTTTTCAATTTTGCTCGGTATAGTATGTATCTCCGTTATATGTACCTCCTTTGAACAGGCTCAATATAACCGAGTCTGCAAATTTAAAATTGGCCGTACCTGTTAGCTATTGAAGTTCCTTTTTCATATACATTAAAATGACGCCAAATAACTTAGCGGTTTACTGTTCAAAAGCTTAACCGTAACTAGTTTCGGAAAATAAAAAAAAAATGGTAATGTTGCCAAAATTATGATTTTAAAAAAAATAATATATGCAAATCAGGAATCGCCACACTCACAAAACACAGCCTCCCCACGCAACGAAAACGAAAAGAGAGGAGGAGAGAGAGAGCATGTTTGTTTTAAGTATGTCAATTCAAAGTTGACGCCACAAACAACTAACGAAAAAGAGAACCTTTGGGGATACCGCCTTGGAACGGTCAGTGGGAAAACAAATTGCTACTGGGGTTTTTAACCAGACTCTAGGGTGCACCAACCTCACACTTGCCCCAACAGGTTCTCGTATCACAAAACAAGTACAACATGTCTTGGTGAAATAACTCCAAGCCAACCATCGGCAATGTTGTATGCAAAAGCACACAAACATATCAAACATAAGAAGCTAATAGCATTTCAAAGCCAAAGGGCGGGTACTCAATGGTCTTACCGAGACCAGAGCACCTGGAGTTAAATCAGCAAGAACACGATGACAAGAATAAAAGAAAACTTATTTCTGTTTAACAGTTTTGGATAATACAATAAACTTCCAAATAGAACATGCTTTATTATGATGTAGAAAAGAAATATTTAACTACAAGAAGCAGCCAAATTGAGAAAACAAAGCCTTTCTACACAACCAACAGGTAGAAGAATAAAAGGGCATTGGTTTGTAATATGACATTATAAAAATAATAAATAATAATAAAAGAAAATGACAACCTTATGGCCTTCGAGTAGATGTTAACAGATTCTTCAACTAGAACCTTTGATGTTGAAATTGGGGAAATTATATAAATCTTTAGGTAAGATATCTGTATTAAAGAAGGTGCAAAGAAACAATCTAACTTATTTTTTCATTATGGATTTATATACATTTAGTCCCATCTACACATAAACAACAATAACAACGTATCGGAACTAAATGGCGTATTCATAATTATTTATTAAAGCTAGAACAGGGTTTATTTTTATTTGTTGTATGCCGTATACCACAGCTTGTGAAGATAACCGCTTTGAGCCGAATTGTGAAGAATGTGGACATTGTGATGGCGATCCATGCAACAAAACTACAGGATACTGTCCATCGGGCTGCCAGGCTGGCTGGAAGGGGAATGCCTGTAATCAGAGTAGGACTTAAGTCATTATAAAACCGCTTTTTGTATATATTTGCTCACACACGATAATGCTCGAGTAGCTAGTTAAAACTGATTTAAGTTATACAGTTGTTTTGACGTCAGTCATTATATCGCTTAACAAAGCCACTGAAATGTGTGCTACATTAAACTTCTGTTTGACTGGGTTATTTTACTTATCATATATCACCAACATGAAATCCTGATAAAAGCCTTTTAAAAATATATATATATATATATTGAATCAAACTATGGTAATTGCTTTTTACTCAGCATGCTTACCTGGGTTCTTTGGTAAAAACTGTTCAGAGGAATGCCGATGCAAGAATCAGGTAGAGTGTGATAGAGTGACTGGACATTGTCCTGATGGTCTGTGTAATTACATGTGGACTGGAGAGTACTGCAATATAAGTAAGTTGGGATCCGATTTACAAAGCTTTTAAACAGTTTTATTGATAATATGAAGCAATAGTGAGAACTGGTCGTTTAGGACCTCAATATAACACACAAAATAAGCAAGGTCAAATGTAAATTTATAAAAAGGTCATAGGTAGGTGAGTAAAAGTCAGGGTATGGGCCATGTTATTAATTAATTGCTTCTAAAAATACGTTTGAGTAAAACGCTTTGAGAATAATGTTTTTTCACAAACACATGACAAAATACCTTGTTTTATGTTTATGTACTCGTTTATGTTTGTATGAAATTAATTTTGCAGTGTACACCTCTCTTAAGTATTCGTTGTGTATGTACCGGAATTTCAACAGATTGTTATGTAGTTAGAGCAGAATGTTCAATCCTAAATGGCACACGTCCAGTCCCATAAATAGCTATATTGTTAAACCAATTCTAGATTAACGAAAAACTAATCTTCATACTTTGCGGCGATTTATCGAAATATTTTTTTTGGATTTTAACAAGTTTAAGGAATGCAAAGCCCCTTTAAACTTCTACCATCGGTTTCAAGGTCGCAAAAATATTTAAAAGTATCTGCATCATCAGATTCTGACAGGTGGCCGCGAGAAATTGTAGATTGGTGTTTAAATTATAACAGCATTGATTTATAGAAGATTCAATCAACGATTTTTTAAATGTGTGTGTTTATGTAAATACACACTTATTACGTGTTTATGTATATACGCACTTACTACATCTTACCTGAGTATGCAAACATAAATTAAAATTATCCTCAATAAAATACACTTTCAAAAATATTGATTTGGCAATTGATACCAATACCAGGTTTTAAGGAATACAGCGAATTGTTTTAACTCTTGAAATCGAAGGTAAAAATGACAAGAGACTTTCGCGCATATTTTAAAATCGATTAGAGCACTATATTTTGTCTGGACTAAGCATGATTACTTATAGTAACGGCAACAAATTAAACGGCCGACGGTGTTGATATTCATTAAATTCATATATGAATATCCTATCGCTGCCATTTGCGCTTTTAAAAACATCTTTCTTAAAGTTGTCGTTATCTTCAAAACATGAGACGTTGAGAGAGAAGAGGATAGTGTTTAATTCCACTTTTCTTTCAAATGTCATTGTTTCGTTTTCCAGCCCTACCCTCAATCTTCAAAACCATGTCGTAAAAAGATTTACTTGCTACATGTATCAATATAATTTCTTTCATAATATTCTAAAGCAGTTTAAATCTAACGGTGTACTCTTAGTTTTAAAGGAATTATTCAATGAAGCGAGTGTTGACAATTTAGAAGTTCGCTCTACTTACATCAGTATTACTCTGTATAACAATTATAATTATTATGATCAGGTACATCTATTGCTGTCGGCAAAAGTGTTCAAATGATAAGTCAGCTCAGCCTTAAGTATGTTGCATATTTCGCTGTGGACGGGAACCTTAGAAGGGATGTCGACACGTGTTCCTGCTGTTCCGTTACGGGTTCCGTTTATCATCCATGGTTTGAAGTTGATCTTGGAAGACAATACAAGATATCATATATAACTATATATGGAAGAAATAATCCCCAAAAATACCGTAAGCTATTCTGATTCCGTGCATTTATTTTTAAACGTGTGTTGCAATAGATAAATAAAGGAACTTTGCAAGCAATCGAGCACGACACATACATGTTTTAAAGTACACTCGGTTTGATTGAGAAAGTTTCATTGCGACGGGGCAGTACTAGCGTTGAAACTGCTGTTCAATGACAAAAATCAGTTATGAGAGGAAAGCATCCTTTAAGATGTTCCTTTTATTTCTAATGTTCTACATTGTATAAATAATTATATGGTTAATAACCGTCCTCTGAGATTTATCTCAGTAACAAAGTAATGTAGACACAATCATCATTTATTGATTATATAAATCATGTCTTTTGCAGTGAAAGAAACATTTTTTTAAATTAAATCAAACTAGATGTTTTTATTACTCAATCAAACATTGAACTCAATTTCATTTTTTTACCATTGATGAGTCATACGAATCTCTATGAAACTAGTAAAAAAGATTCGATTTTAAAAATTGCAGAAAGTTTTCAGGGGTTGAACATTTACGCAAGCAAATACAGTAGCACCCTCCGTTCGCCGTTTATGTGACTAATGAGGAAACCTACTTTCTCAACATAACGCTGCCAGTTCCAGTCATCACTCAGTATGTTACCCTATGGGTGTTGGACTCAAATTACGCAAGGATATTGACCATATGTGAACTTCAACTCTTCAAAGGAGGTTCGTAATTATTGGTTATCTGTAATCAGAATATTACCTCTGATAATAAGTGCTCAGTATGACATGTTGAAAGCATATAAAAGATGAATAAAAGCTTGTTTTTTTAAGTTTAATTATCGTGTAAGAAAGTCGAGAAGATTAAACGCCCGTTTATACATGTACAGAGCGCGAACGCGAGCGCGTCAAACACGAAAACGAACGCGACTTTTGAGCAGTTTTGCTATTCAAATTGAGCTCGAACCCGCACGCCGAAAACGGCGGACGGCTTTCGAGGCGTCTCGTTGACATGAAAACTAAAACGCGTTTAATTAATCAAGTCATGCAGACATTTATTGTTTTACAGTTCAATAACATTGTTGAAACAGCTAAAATAAAATAAAATTCAAACACATACCTGTCACTCCTTCTTTCTTTCCAATCGAATTCCAAATGTCTCTTTTCCACTATGTCCTTATAGTCTGTCTGTGATTTGTCAAAGAGTATATTGTTTTCTATTTAAATAATCATGACTTCTGTCATGTCCATTTTAAGCAAATTAGACGAAAAAGTGCAAAGTTATTTATGGGAACGGTTATGCGTAAATATTTCAATGTGTGGAAACGATGCCAGGGAAGTACTTGCTGCTTTGTGTAAACTTATAATAGTCTCTTTTTTTATCGAAGAACTTACACTCTACATCATTGTAAAAAACAACAAATATGTGTGAAAACAAATAATTCAAATGCAGTCTTTAAAACTGTAGAATTTGTTCCCCGTTATGCTGACATTCGAAATGTCGAAATTAATCATTATTGTATAAATGAAGTTCACTTTACCAGTGGAAACATTAAAAAAAACTAGTATATCTGGCAATGTTCTGGTGTTCAAAATTTTAAGTTTTCTTAACAAAACAGAACAGAACATACATGTAACTTTATTTCAACTCAAGCCGTAAAATGACACATGAATATACACTGCATAAATATATTATTTTAAGTGTTCACGTGACATGGCAATATAATATATTTACATGAACATAAATCATAATATAGGGTTGAAAATAAATGATAAGATATTAACAACAATCAATAAATAATTACATTTATTGCACACTTCTCATATTTTGAGAGATAAATAAAAATGACAAAAAATTGTTTTGTAGTGTGTGTTGTGTAATTTATTATACCCACACGAACGATGTGAGCATGTCAGTGAGCATGTCAGTCTGACTATCTGTCGGTCGAATTCTTCGTTTCCAGATGATAACTCATGAAAGGCTTGACAGATTTAAATAATTTTTGGTACACAGGTATAACATCATAAGATACAGGTCAAGTTTGAGTTTGGGCTGGTGGTGTCAGTGTCAAGGTCACTGTTACTAAAAATAAAAAAAATGCTTTCCGGGTTAAATCCTGAAAGGCATCAAATATTTTTAAAATGTTTGGTACACATGTGTAACATTACAAGATACAGGTCAAGTTCGACTTTGGGGCTGGTGGGGTCAATGTCCAGGTCAGTGTTACTAAAAAAGAAAAAAAACTCATCAAATAATTCACAGATTCAAACCATTTATGGACATGTTCCCGTCCACAGCGAAATTTGCAACATCACAAGATACAGGTCAAGTTCGACTTTGGGGCCTGTGGGGTCAATGTTAAGGTCACTGTTACTTAAAAAAAGATTGAAAATGGGCCTGGTGGGGTCAATGTCACTGTTCACTGTTACTAAAAATAGAAAAAAAAATCTGGATGATTTCTCATGAAAGGCTTCACATATTTTAACAATTTTTGGCACACTATTGTTAGATAAAAGTTAAGTTAAGGTCATGGTTACTAACATATTCAAACCGTTTCTGCTCAATAAATTTAGAAGGAAAAAAATATTGTGATGAAACTTGCTGTAAAAGTGGCTTCTGTAAAAAAAGACTTTAGATTAAAAGTGGAGCCACTGGGGTTAAGGTTACTGTTACAAAAGATAGAAAAAACTTTTTATGCTAAATTACATTAGTTAGGAAGGAGATAATGTGATGAAAATTACTGTTTAGGTGGTTGCTTCTTTGAATGATAGTTTGGGATTGAAAGAAGGTGGGTGAGGTCAATGTCAAGGTCACAACTTCATTTGTCCATGTTTCTGGTGTTAGTTACATTATGCCATTGATTCTAAGCATTCCCAGTTCAAGTATCAAGCACACATGTTGGGGTATTTAATCACTTTCAGTGATAATTCTAGTTAAACATTGACTTGATTGCGCCTGTTCATCGGCAGTAATCGAAATGCATGTTACCGACCATGCCGCCTAGCTCGGAGTTTGAGCGCAATTCAATATTTTTACACCAGAACAGAACAATTTCGATTGGTATCTAACGATAGAATGCATAGAGCGGCATACGTAATGACGTAATGTCCAAAGACATATCATATCACAGATATCGCAAAAATATCCCGGGAGTTTTTTTAACAATATCCAAATCTACTTTGGCTTGGATATTGAAACCACGCGTTAAAATTGCAGAAAATATTATTACTCCTTTAACAGATGTATTTGTTCTTGATTCAAACAGCATGTGATAACGGAACGTTTGGAGAGTTATGCGAAAAAGAATGTTACTGTGAAGGAGAGACCTGCGATGGAGACACTGGTCTTTGTCCATCAGGAACATGTTTGCCGGGATATCAAGGTGCAAACTGTTCTCAAGGTGAGTACTTATTTATGAATAAGTCGTTATCGAAGATTCTTATAGCCATACTTCATCACTCATATTCCAGGAATCAATTATTTTAAAGGAAATTTTATTTCAAATGATATTCCACTCAATATGACAACCTTACCTCGTTTAATAGTTATTTTTGTCTGTTCCGTCGCCTTGTCTGTAATTGTGGTGGTGTCTTGTTCTCACGTTGAACGAGTACAGTTCATCTGCAAAAATATCATTGAATAATATAAAATTTAATACAAAAATATTAAGAAATATTTTAGATGAATTAAGCTTTAATTGTAGATGTGATAGATGTCAGTTATTTTAAATCTAAGTTTATTGAGTAACAGTTATAAAAAATGCTTTGACCAGAGTGTAACAACGGTTCATATGGAAGAGGCTGCACTGAGCCGTGTGGATTCTGTGTGAACGGATCAGTGTGTGACAAGGTTAACGGAAGTTGCTCTGGCTGCTCTCTAGGATACTTTGACGCTACTTGCAAAGAGGGTTTGGACTTCATATATCAATTATAATAATTAAAACATTTATTTTTATTTTTTATTTATTTATCATCACATGCAAACTGTAAAGATGTTTGTCCTATTTGCTTTGATTTTGAGTAAATTCTAAAACAACATTTAATACCCAGACCGGGTACATGTTAATATATATAACAGTCATTTTTTTCTATACCTTTGTTTGTTTGCACAAAAAAGGCTCGCTAGGCTAGGCAATGTATGTTCGACAAGTTGATGTCATTCCTTAAAAGGCCATAACCTGAACAGTTGATATATTTTATCATTTTTATCGAAAAAGTAAAAACAGTTGTCAAAATTAGTAAATCAAATCACCAAATATTTATTCGAACATAATAAGTGTTTCTTTTCTCGAAAGGGAAACTATAAAGTTTCAAAAATATTGTCCTCGATATTTCTTATAAACATTGAAGTTATTTCATAGATTTAAACGGTTGATTGTTAGATTCATATTTACTCATTTGTACATGCTTATATGTTTATGTTTTACAAAACGCAAGGATGATTGATTTAACGTTCGGTATAAATTTATGAAATCTGAATACCATTATGCAACTTGTTGTTTTCAAAAGTATGCCCTGTTGGTCTTTACGGCGATCTATGCTTATCTTCGTGTGGGAACTGTCTGAATGGCCAGCCATGCCATCACGTGACTGGGGAATGTGTAATGGGTTGTCAGCCGGGATTTAGAAGACCTTTATGCAATGAAAGTAAGGTTAACGTAGGTTTATTTTAGTTTATTTATTTTAATAAAGACAAACATGAAAGTTGCCTTTAAAAGTAACATTTTCAATAAACTGATTTAATTGTTACTCTTTTTATATTTCCAAAACGGAATATTACCAAATACTAACAGGTTCGTTAGATTAATTCGATACATTTGGTAACCGTTTAGGTTGTTCGTATTTTAAAAAGGTTTCTCATATATTTTTTGTTCACAGATGTTTTATCAGAAAGACAGTGGAAACTTTAAACATTGGTTCTTCAAAAAGTTTTATCGAAACGTTTTATTCAAGAGAAACAAAATATTTAACCTTTTCAATCAAAAATATGAAAATGGAACCTTGATGCCACCGAACAAGACAAATGTAAAAATATTGTATACTTGGCTTGACTGCGCCTGCTCATGGGCATTAATGGAAATGAATGTTCCGCCTATGCCGCCTATCCCCAGGTTGAGCGCAATTCAATATTTTACGTCAGTTAACCGTGCAATTTCGATTGATACCGAAAGTATAGGTTTCGTCGGATGCTTTCATTTGTGACTATGGTCGGAAATTTCGAATTACTTTTCTGTGGTTCCTTTGATTTCTTACTGTTACCAGAGAAAATGTCTGTAATTGTTGTGGGAGTCTTTGTCGTTTTCACGCCATCCAAATACAATTATATACAGTAAAACCTGTTGTAAGCAACCACTCCAGGCAATGACAAATGTGGCTGCTAAACACAGGTGGCTCTTTATGACAGGTAAAAAAGAACAAACGGCAATCTGAAACATCTCCAAGATGGCTGTTTAAGGCAAGTGGCTGTTGAAGTAGCAGGTTTAAATGTACATACAACAATATGTAGAAATATCTGAAGTGATATAAGCTTTTACTGTAGATTTGTTACATGTAAGTAAACTGAAATCTGAAAGCTTATTGACTGAAAATTAGTATGATTGATCTGACAAGCGTGTAACAAAGGCACGTTTGGAATGGGCTGTAAGCCGTGTGGATTGTGTGTGAATGGATCAGTATGTCACAGGATTAATGAAAGTTGCTCTGGCTGCTCTCCAGGATACATGGGCGCTGTTTGCATGTTTTTTTACTTCTAGAAATTAGTTAATTAAAACACATTTTAACTGGTTAGAAATTGATCCTTTTTAAAATGCAAACATAGTTCCATTAATCGAAGTTGATAGAATACATCATCATTAAATTTCCGACAATCTCAACGAGATAAGTGCACGAGATTTCGGACAGACAAAATTCCGGAAACGAGTTTTTCAGACACTTTAATTTTTAAGCAACAAATTAATAATAAATAAAATAATGAATAAGTTTTGCCAAAACTAGTGCAATGGCTCCTAAATGACACAGAAAGGCCTATTTGCAACCATATTCCAGAATGACCATTTCAGTCAGACAAGGTAACTCTGAAAATATCATCAATTGTATTACTGTTTTATGCTTTTTCTAAACATCAACCAGCCTATACTTTATCTGCTTGAGTCGGGATGGGGGAAAATATTTTAAGTTTGGCCTAATAAAAAACATGTCTTAATTATTTTATTTATTGGTTTATCTTTTTATTTATCACTTCCTTCCTCTTTCCTCACTCCCTCCCTCTCTCCCTCCCTCCCTCCCTTCGTTCCTTCGTTCCTTCCTTCCTTCCTTCCTTCCTTCCTTCCTTCCGTTCCGTCCGTCCGTCCGTCCGTCCGTCCATCCATCCATCCATCCATCCATCCATCCATCCATCCATCTTCGACTAGTGAACGTCATTCCTTAACAAAGTCATAAACTGAACAGACGATCGTTTTTTATCGGAAAAAAATGTCAACATATGTAAAATCAAATCACTTAATTTTTATTAAAAAATGACTGGTAATAGGTGTTTTCTCCAAAACGGAAACTAACAGTTTCAGACATATTTTTTGTGTCAATTCTTATAATCATTGAAGTTATTTCATAGACTTGAACGGTTCTTTGTTAATAGATAAATATATACCCATTTTACATGCTTATATGCATATGTATTTATCGGTATATATTTATGAAACCTGAATACCATTATGCAACTTGTTGTTTTCAAAAGTATGTCCTGATGGTATTTACGGCGATCTATGTTTATCTTCGTGTGGGAATTGTCTGAATAGCCACCATTGCCATCACTGGGGAATGTGCAATGGGATCTCAGCCGGGATTTAGAAGACCTTTATGCAATTGAAGTAAGGTTAACAAAGGTTTATTTCGAACGCGTAACAGCTTTAATAAATAAATATATAACGCAATCTTTGTTATTTGGCTACGTTATTTTTGTTTAATATGCACATGAATATTAGAAGAGCCCGTTGAAAAATATTAAAATAATTTAACAGAAGATTGACTTGAAACAACAATATCGTCAACGTGACATCAATTTTAAAGAAAACAAATGTAAATGTTTAGTGGTATGTCATTGATTTGCTGTAATTCAATTTTGAATAAGTACGTAACGTTAAGCAGGATCAAAATAATAACGTCAAAAATGATTCAATGGTGTAAGAAGCTTGGTAAATTTGGATACCTAAATCGAACATATTATCAAAATAAACATTATTGATGCATGAACACATCTCTTAACTTAATCGTTATAACAGTCAAATAATAAAAGTATTTTGAATTTAATTTAGTGGCTTAAAACGATCATTTAGAGCACAAGGTTGAATATTTTATAGTACAAATCACATTAAGCTGAACAATAATAAAAGCTGTTAATAGTAAACATTTGTTTTCTCACTTAAATGTAAGTATAATACGAATTAGACTATGCCTAGTTTTGGCAAATGCCATTTAATCTTTTATGCACCTTTTACATCGCTTGTATATGTTTCGTAGACCAGCCCATTGAACGAGTCAAACAAGTGGTACGTTCAGCATAAATACTGGTAATTTCTGTGCGCACAAACAAATTTAAAGATAGCTCCGCACATACTGTAAAGATCAAATACCCTTTTTTATTGGATCTCATCTTACTTTTATCTTTATTTTCCCCTAAATAATATGCAAAACACTGGTTTAATTTACATGTATAAGGGAAAAGAAACCTCTATGATATTTTTTAGTGCTTTGCAAGTATTTTTTGATCAGCCTGTCCTACAGTTGTTTACTTTTGATACTAAGAGTGCATGATGGAGCCTCTTTTCGAAGTATGTCAAGGAATTATGATCTCTGCATTTAGGCATTAATATGAGAAATGTTTTTCATTGAGTTAGACACTCAAATATGTTTAAGCTTTCCCCAAAATTACTCTGCTAAATGTTGATAAAAGAAGCGCAATTAAGACGAGAAAGATGAGGTTTTTCAGATTTATTTACCTTTTCTCTCCAAACACAATTTTTCAACAGTCAATTTACATTAACAGGCAATTGGAGAATACACTTAACCAATGTTCTAACTACACCGATCATTTTTTTTAATTTCTCCGCATAGAATTGGTGTACATTTCTTTAAATTTGAAACATAGTAAGATGCTCCATTTCTACTTCTTTTCCTGAAATTTCCATTGAAATCCCTTCGTGCGTTCTTCAACCAAGGGCATTTCAGCGTGGTGAGGGCAAAACCAAAAGTCACAAAATTGAACGTAGCTTTTGTATAGAGGATATACTGAAACCGGCAAAAAATGCTAAGTATCAGCTAAGCAATCGCATTATTGCAAAATTGCATGGAATTGTTCAAAATGGCTTAAAAATCCATATTTAAACAATGAGATATGAATTTTCGTTTACGGCGAATATACCCACTGCCGACTATTTTTACACCTACCTTTATTAAATGGTGGTTTCTAAACGCGTGAACAGAATTAAATAATTTTTTCAAATAAGTGAAAATGATTTATCTTCTAATATGTCAAGTTTACAGAGTATATCTTGAATCTTCGCTGAGAATTTCAAAAAATATGATCAATGTAGTTAGAACAGTAGTTAAGTGTATTAAAAAATCTGATGTTGACAGTTTTTATTCAAACAATAAGTAAGATCTTCATTTATTAATGATTAAATAGAGGTTATTAAAATGACGTGTTACTGATTGATCTCATAGTATTGTTTTGATCTTATGTTGCACATTTCCTTTCTGTATAGATGTTTCTGCAATTACTGCTCTAGTGATCTTGCTGATTTATGTTTGATGTTATGTTCTGAGAGACCTCATTGAGAGAATGTTTGCTTTGCAAAAAGTCATTTTTTCAACTTCCTTATGTTCTTTATGCATACAAGGATTGTACTGCTTACTGTTTTATTGGTTATGCAGAGATTTTGATTTCTTATTGACTATGTCTCAGACTGATATTTTAGTTTGTAATGATGAAAATGCCAGATATCAATAATACGAAAGCCATACAGATGGCAAGTAATTGAACAGAGAATCTTTCGAAAAATAAATAGTAGTCTCAAAGGTTGGGGAAATAAAGCCTGCCATCTTTAATTTTGGTGAGTCCGCACTGTTTATAATTTTTTGAATATGTGTGAATCATCAACAGAATGTTGAGTAATAACTGAGACACAGAGAAGAATCTTTAAAATCACAGATAAGACACATGAAAATGGACTAGGCTTAATTGAGCCAGTTTATATGAACTGAAAAATGCATTTAAATGTGTTTGCTTTCATTGACTGTAGCTGCAAATTACTGTCTGTGCCATTAAGTCAGACACAATATTTACACAGGTTTACAAAACACATCTTTATCTATCCCAAATAATAAGCGGTACAGATGTAATCTAAACGGATTTTGATATACAAAGCGGTCTGAGACTGTGTAATAGTCTATTCCATTATCCAATATTAAGCTTAAACCCAACTATCTACAGTTGAGATCAATAAAACTTTGCACAAAGCAATGTTATCAATATTTGTTTAATTTACGTATTCTAAGAAAGTAAGAACTGTAAAGAAAAAATTGTTAGACATAAAAAAATCGGAACAACGCCTTTATCATTAAACGTGTGGTTTCAGTATTCCAGTAACTGTGATTTGGGAAACTGTAGAATCACACAAAGTTTAAAACTCCCGATTTATAAATTTGCAATTCTCGTCGTCTGATTTGATTTGCAGATTGTTTTTATTTTACACAAAACTTATGTGATAATAAATCGTTCTCTATAACTTTTAGTTTAGTTTAGTTCAATTAGTTAGGAGTTAAGTTCGATGTTTGCCAGAAAATTAGAGGAATTTTATATTGAAATACGATATAGATCGTATAAATGAAAAACCCGGTCTTCTTCATGTTTTCGCTGGTTTTCTTTCTTCACGAAATGTCTTGACGTGAAGATTGTTTACGTTTTACGCTTTTTGAATAAGAAATGTTATTTCTACGAGCTTATGGTGGACGAACACGTTGCTTACCCAGTTTTGACGTCAAAAATTAAATATTGTCCAAATTTGATGAAGTTTCGTCAGAATAATGTGTGAGGATCGCTTTTTGAATTATGCAAATAAATCCACTTGCCGACGATGGTTATTGAAAAACAACGCAATCTATGAAGGCACCCGAAATTCTTCCATTTTCGCTAAACGTAAAGATTTAACTTTATGGTTTACGCCAAATGATACGAAATTTGCCTTGAACATGCACCGGTATGTATTATCTTCCATTTTTGGCCTTACAAGTGGTTATCGTGTGAAGTTTAAGCATTACTTAGCTCAATAAAATTTACAGGATTGTTATGAAAATCTCATGAAATGAGCGTTGTTCCAATTTCAAAGTGATTGTACTTGTAATAAAATAAATAAATACCTGTATGAGATTTGAAATGTGACTGTTCGGAAGTTTCGTTTAGTATACACATTTGGTTTTAAAAGACATCTTCTCTGATTCAATAGGGTGTATCTGAGATCAACAATATCGTGTTACTACTGATGTGTCTTTTGCCTCGAAACAAATGATATATTTACAAGTATGATGATCTTCTTTGTATCAATAAATTGCTGTAGTAGTTCATAATTTTGTGGATAAATTTAATAACTTTCTAAAAAAATTAAAACCTTTAAAGAGTAGTTGTGGTTATTTCGTATGAGACGTCCTTCGTCGTTTATTTGCAGGGGAAAAAGCGACATATTTAACTATTTTCATTGTCACTGTTTATTTTTATTTAGGCCGGGAAGATGATTGGGGAGGCAAAGAATCACAAGCAATAACAACGGCTGGTATAGGAGGGATTGTCAGTGCTGTGGTGATAATATTGGTGGTGGTTGTCATCCTGGCTGTCGTTATCAAAATAAGGAGGTATGTATCTTGTTGTTCTACTTGTTGTATATTTCAATCTGTGGAAGAGATTACTATTAACGAAATGGACAAATTTATTGTACAATTCTGCTTTAACTCAGTTAAATAAGTGTTTAGTGGACATAATTATATGCAATATAGTTGTGACAGTACTATATATCAGAATTATATGTAGACGAGCTATAGAGATAAATCAGGACGCAGATTCTTAATTAGAAGTACCTTAATAGTTTGCGTTTTCATGGTTATACGGTATAGTTAAAGAAAAGATGTAAATGTAAATTTCATTTGATTTTAAATCTAAAAGCAATAAATATTGATAATTAATTGATGTTTTGGATGGAAACAAACATGAATGGAAATAAAAGAAAACGACCTACACTATTTATTAATTATCTATCAAGCAAATGGGACTCGAATAAATATATCTTCTTACACAAGTTGAGTTAACGGGCATTTCAGGAAGAAGGAAGAGAATATATATGCCCAACCAAATGTGGAGATGGCTGTAAACGAAGCACGGGTTTATGACACCCTTGAAGCGCATGCGCCAGATGCTCCTGATTATACAAGTAAGACTCTTAGTAATACGATAGTTTGTCGATTAAAAGTGGTGATGGTTGGTACACATGTGAGCGATTTTTATTTATCCTTACAAATTAAAAAACACGGGTTTCGTTAGTTTCTTTAAATGAAATATTTGCATGTTAAGCGATTTTGGTTAAGGAAACGGTTATTTCTTTTTTTCCAGTCTGTCTGCGAATAACTAGAGACTTCACCACTTCAATTAAGGGCGATATGGAAGGCACAAGTACATAATAATGTTATCAGTTTTTAAGGCCTTTGTGATTTGTTTTTATTTTCCAGATGCTTCAGAAGCATGTATGTACGAGAATGCCCCGAAATGAGAGGATATTGTTAGGAAAAAGGAATGAAACTCATGTTTACCCAATGTTGAGCTTTTGAAAAACTTGAAACGTTTAAAGGAAAGAGAAATACAATGCTGAAAACACACAGACTGTCGTTTGAGCTAAGAGAATCTGAAACAACCATCAACGTTAACAGAGTTGACTATAGAATTTGAATATATTTCTGTATTTTCCTTTACAGTTTGGCTCTCAAAGGCCTGTTAGTCCTCACCTTCTATGTTTTCTAATTGTAGTTCCCTTTTTTATTAGTCGTTTATTACAAAACACTGCGTGTTAACCGTTATGTTTATATCAACTTTTTTATTTGTCTTCTTTCACAGTCTTCATGTTACCTTAAATGCTTTTGAGGACATCAACATAACAATTTTGAAGACATAATCGGAATCAACTGACACAAATTGTATATTGTATTATCTTACTACAGCGGGGTGTTATCATTTTAAGTGAAAGCTCTAGTTATCTGTTGGTCAGTATTAGTGCATATATGATCAATAAGTCATTTTTGGTAAGACTGGTCTCAAACAACTCCGTAAAACGTGCTTTTATCAACAACCTTCTAAACCAATCGGACTGATGCCTTCAAATTCGCAAAAGTATAATGATGATCCTTGTATTGTCGGAGCGTTCAGAACGTTATATTGTATTGTATCCTTGTATACACAGTATTATTAACCATGGAATGTGTTGACACTCAGCGTATGACAATTTTACTAGGTGTGTTCTATGTACAATTGCGTTCATTTTAATTGTAATAACAGATTATTTTAGCAACCCTTACCGACCACCTTTTTAATCATTTCTGATCTCTTCTGACTGTTTCTAAAAATATTTATCAGGGAAAACCACTACAATAGCTTATGTACGGTGTTAAAAGGCCGTCAGATGTCAAAATGTTAGATCTGACTTCAATACTTCAATCACTAGGTTCAATCGAGGGATAAAGCAAACTCACATCTCATTAAGGAAGCAAATTTACATCTCCTCCACCACCACCCGAAGGAAGCAAAATCACATCCTCGAAAAATGAAAGGCAGGCACAGTAATGCATCGAATATCCTAATATAAGTGGCGTTACATCCAAAAGCCTGCATTCAACTGATGTATTTTTCTTGGTATATTTGATTCCGTCGAAGGCTTATACATTTCACTAGATCCATGTGAGTAAACCGGTTCTATTAGAATATTTTCTTCTTTGGTGTAAGACTCCGTGTAAGAAAATGGATCACAAAAGATGTCGTATATCCAATAATCTGATGATTGTCCGTATTAGAAGGTCGCAAACATTGCAAATGGCGAAAACTGGCAAAACATTTCAAAAATGAATTTTGGGGGTAAGCTCAATTTAGTCTAATTCATGTTCTAATTCCCAAGCACATACTAAAACAAAAGAAAAACCGTTTGCATGAGAACTCTGAAATTCATGGTCAATATACCAAACCAACTCATACCTGAAATATGTTTATGCTGGTCAACAATGTTTAGAGCCAATTTGTCAAAATAATGTAAGGGTTTTCAAGAAATTCAAGGAAAACTTACTTCCCAGTTCAAAGAGAAAGTAGATTCTAGAAATTGGCACTAAACATTGTAGAAAAGCATATACTTATTTCAGGTATGAGTTGCTTTGGTATATTGTCCATGAATTTCAGTGTTCTCATGCAAATGGTTTTTCTTTTGTTTTAGTATGTGCTTGGTAATTAGAACATGAATTAGAATAAATTGAGCTTGCAAATATTAACTACATCCTTAGCTAAATACATTTCTTTACTAAAATCTAGGTGGCAATAAGGTTTCCCCCAAAATTCATTTTTGAAATTTTTGCCAGTTTTCGCCATTTGCAATGTTTGCGACCCCTTAAGCTAGTTTGGAAATACTTAAATCCGTGACTCTGCTTTTATTCTGGATGTGATTTACCACAAAACAAAGACAATTCATTTTAGAGAGAATGATATTTAAAGGTTCCGCTGTATATAAAATATTCAGATAGTTCGGATTTATTAAGGGCTTATCACACTCCTCCCCATCACGTTCATCGATAAAAAGAAAATTATCAAAATATCAATAACGGCAAAATGCTGTTAAATGAAACTTTGCACAAATGAGTTTTACTAATGTATATTTATTTTGCATATGGTAAGATACGTTAGAATAAGCAAAATAGCGAGATCTAAAAATTCCCTAAACTTCTATTTACATTAATTCACAAAAACTACAACACAAAACATCATTTTAAATGCCCACATGGGTAATATGATACTGACTTGTGTCTTCGTGACTTACATATGTAAACGTTATGAGATATTACTGAAAGTGTGTTTGACCTTCAATTTCTTGGTCGCTCTTGGTCGCGTAAACGGATGACAATTACTGATTTCTCTGTTAGTAGTTTTACAATTATGTTTTGAATTGTTTAGTTTTTGTGAATATATATAAATAGAATTTGAAGTAATTTTAAGGTGTTACTTTTTCCTTTACTTTTCTAACCTGCCGTGCTGTATGCAAAATAAAAATACATTAGTAGCATTCATTTGTGCAAAGTTTCATTGAACGACATTTTGCCGTTATTGGCATTTTGATAATTTTCTTGATATCGATGAACGTGCTGGGGAGGAGTGTGGTAAGCCCTTAATTGCTACTATCACTATGTGTTTTGATAACGAAATGATCAAATCATGTCCATACCATAAAGTTTTACATGTTTATCTGCAAAACGTTGTCGGCTATATAAAAAAGAGAGCAACGCAAACTTACGGGTAAGACAAAGTATTTAAGATCAGATCAGTGAAATCGCGATTCACCAGTTATAACACCAAAGCTGTTTCTATTCATGGGAGTAGATATTTTAGAATTGTAGATTTTGCTTGTTATTTTTTTTTTTCGTTACTGTTCTGCTTAATTTCACGAAGAGTTTTCATATCTTCATACAACTTACACTCCACTTAACCTTTCAACATTAGAGGATTCACTGGAAAGGTTGATCTCATAGAAGCTCTGACAACAGTAAAATAAGTTATAATCAAGGTGCTCTAATTTGTTGAACCCAGAGAAACATTTTATTCTTGGATTATATATTAAAAATTATATTGTGTTTTTTTACAATCCAATCTTGACATGTGTTTAAATGGCCATGTTGTGCCGAAAGTGGATATTTGCCCGCCACACAGAGATATTAGGCCAACGTGTTTGCCTCTTGTATTATGTTTTGTGGCAAATTTGTAAGATGTTTACCTTAAGTCCTTGGTTGGATGCTCAAATATGCTTGCAATATCTGTTAAGTATAAATTATACTTGAATAAAATATTTTTCTGCTACAATGTGTTAATTTGTTTACTCTGTTAACTGTTTTGGTTGTATACTTTAGACCAAAAGATTAAAGACATTGTCTAGCCGGACGTAGGCTGAACATAATCTAAGTTGCAAAAGTCGGTTCGACAATAAGAAACTCCATTTTTTCTGTTAACTCCATAGTGACAAAACCGTTCTTGTTATTTTTGTACAACATGCCCCGATTCGTGATGGAACACAGCTTCTATTTTCTTCATGTGCCAACCCAAACGATTAACGCCTCTTCGCAGTCAAAAGCGTTAAAAACTGGACATGGCTTGTAACCTAGCTAGAATGACAAGGTTATCGGTATCTCAAATTCAAGAAACCATTTTGCAAGTTTTGTCGCCATTACTCAGATTTAATTCAAAAATACAGGCGCAGTTTAATATTACAACTGGTTATTTCAGCGCCAGATTTTATAGAGATTTAATTAATAAACTTAAGACTATAAAATGCTACGTTATTTTTTACGTTATTCGTCAAAAAACATCTGGAAAAAGCAAGGTTATCAACATGATTCACTACAGCGCTCTGCAAGCCTGATGATTAACCCATCTGCAGTCGATCGTAATGCTTACGCTTGTGGTTGCACGACGTTGGCAGGGGTTTAATAGTTCACAAAGGTTTATGAAATAGATGAAAAGGGAACTTTGAAAGCAATCGAACACGAAAAAATATATAAATATTGCAGGCTCGGTTTGATTGAGCCTGTTCATGGACAGTAATGTAAATGCATATTAATGCCCACGCCGCCTCGCCCCGGGTTCAGCGCAACTCAATATTTACACTAATGAAAAGTACAAGTTTGACCATCCCAAACGATGGTGTGCATATGGCGGTGTACATGGAAACATCGATGCGGTATTTTAAGATAAATACCATTCCATGTTCAGCGGCGTATATTCCCCAGATAAAAGAATGCGTTTTACCTTTACGAGAAAACATTGGCGGAACTAAACAGAATATAATTTTGACAGGGGATCTTAGAATATAAATCCTGCATATCACAGACAACGCCAAATGCAAAATTTAAAAAAAGCAGGCAACTATATCCTTGGGGGTGATTGGACAATATTCAAATTTATATTGGCTGGGAAATTGAAATCAACCATCTCAAAACTGGCCGAAATATTAAAACAAAGGTCATTTTAGAAATACTTACAAATTACATAAGTATCGTGCTCAACGACCTTCAAAGGACATAATTAATAACATTACTGATTGAATGTACGGGGAGACTTTTTACAGCCGCCATACGGCACAACCAACGCTACTGTGATATTGAAACAGATGAAAAGGGAACTTTGAAAGCCATCGAACACGACAAATATGAACATATTGCAGGCTCGGTTTGATTGAGCCTGTTCATGGACAGTAATGGAAATCTTGTAAAAGAACATAGAAGCTCGATCTGTTTCTTTTATCCGTCTGTAGAAAACTTGTTCTTGTTTGTTCATATGAGAACCTGATTGGGCAAGTCTGAGGTTGGTGCATCTTATAACCTGGTTTAAGTCCCCAGGGCCACTAACCGCTCAAAGGTGGTAGACCCTCGGGTTCTCACTTTCGTTAATTTTTTGTGGCGTCTATTTTGAAACTGATTTACTGTATAACCATGCTCTCTTTTCCTCTATACTCTTTGGCTGTGTGTGGAGGCTGTGTCTACTGAATGGGGCCATTATTAACTTTTTTCCATTCTTGTTTTTCAAAATGAAGTGACCAACGGACTGCAAAGACGGTAGTGATAACAGTTTTGATTGAATGTACAAGTAGACTTCTTTACGGCCGCCTCAAGGCACAAACGACGCTAGTAAGAACTATAATGGCATGCTTTTGGGCCAAGTAAAAACATCGCCAGTGAAAAGATATATTCATGTTCTCCTGAGCAAGTATCACATTATTTTAAAGCTAAAATGTTAAATTGTACATGTTAACAAAGTTTAATGTTGCGATTGAATGAACAGCAAACATCCTTGATTGTTTGATAGCGTAATTGTTTTTATCACTGTTTACCGTTGTAAAAGTTGATGCATATATATATTTGTGTTTTTGATTAGTTAAGAATGTATTATGCTGGAGATTATAAAAATACAGTTATATGATTTGTTTAAGCTTATATAAGAAATTTACAATTATGTTTCAATTGTTAATGTTAGTATATGCGTGTGTGCTACATAGAAATGTCTGTGTTGGTTTGGATTATAATGTCACAAGAGGTAAACATTAATTTTATTTAAATATTTTAAATTAAACGCTAAATGAAATTTTTCAATCTTGCTATTTTAACTAACATGGAGGTGCTATAACCGGATTCAGCTCTTTGGAATAACGCAATTTAATTATCTTTTCTTATATTAAATGATATTTTGCATCTCAATTTGGTGAGTAGGTTGATACATATGTTTTTATTTTCGTCAAATGTTTCAAAACCATACATGAGACCAGTGTTTTCTATTTTACCTTTCTCTCGCTTCTCAAGCCTTTGCAGTGAGTTATTGGTGATTCGGGGTGCAAGCGTTCGAAAAGCTAAATCTCCGCCTTTAACACAATTTGCAAAGACATTTGAATATGAAAATAATATTAGTTGAATTGTCTTTAAAATGGAGTTCACAACATGGCTTTTGTTGTCAATTCTCCAACTGCTGGTTTTTAAAATGTTCTTATTGTAGAGTCAAAATACAATATTGTTATCAACTAGGTAGTTCTCATTTAACTATAAACCGCATACAGCAGCACAAACTCGTGCCATTTTTACAGCATAAGGCAGGTAATAATAAAGCAATACTATTGATTTATATCTGTGCTTTATATCTGAGACGGGATCCAAGCTTGAACACGAACATTTCAATTTGAATAGTTTTTTAGGATATTAAGAATTAAGTTTTGATCTAAAATTGAATATATCGAATAGACGGGTGAACATACATTTGAAAAAAAATCTATCAACTAATTAAAAAGGTTCAACATATTTACATATATGTACTACTTATTTTTTTCTGTTAACATGTTTACAGTGTTTCTTTAATTGTATTTTACAAAACTGTTACAGTTACTGTTACTGTTGTAATCATCTTATAGGCACCTGTACGTGTTTAATATTTGCAGAATAATTGAAATATTTAAATATTTCTCTAACAATTTACATTCTTACAGCAAACATCGCTTTTAACAAGACAACAGAACAGCCAATCGATAGATTCTACAATGGCTACCACTGGAAAAGTAGATATGCTGTTGATGGAAATAGGAACTTCTCATTAGATTGTCGTTGCTGTTCAAGTGCCTATTGGCATAGTAGTATCGGGACTTGGTTGCAGGTGGACTTGGGTTATTCGTATGGCATTGGAAAAATAGACATTTATGGAAGACCAGATACAGATTGTGAGTTATACAACTCTTGTATTAATAACACAATGTTTCATTTCCAGGGTCTGGTATTGTTTCACAACATATTTTTGATAAAAGTGTTATACTGAAATATGTGCGCATTCCGTGAAAATTGTTATGTGATGACAACGATAAAATCTAAGTATAATCATACCCGTCAACAGGGAGATCTAGGAGCGGGCGGCTCTTTCTGTCCATTTTTAAACCCTGACTCTATTCACTAAGCCCTAGCGAATTTATTGAAAGTCTGTCTGTGTTAACAATTCCCAATAACAATGGAATTAACGTAAAGGTGCATAATTCATTTGACTTTTAAAGCCAGCCGATATTTCTTTCCAAGATAAAATCAATACTAGCGAGATGAAAATTATTTACACCGTGTCAAATAAGCAAACACTTACCATGTCTGCTCCTGGATCTGCCGTCCGCTCTTGGATCTTGCGGTTGACGGGTCTGATAAAGTAGGACATCACGTTGATTATAAGTTTGAGTTCCACAATTTTATAGTGGATGGGTTTTGCTCGTATGTACTAATAGTAGAATGTTGTGCTTAAAAGATCAGTGTCCAAGGTTATAAAACTGAGCATGGAAACCAGTCTCAAATCTCAAGCATCTGATTGCCATTTCAGCTGGTTTCCAATCTCAGTTTTATAACCTTCAGCCCTGGTGTTGTGGTAACAATTGTGTTCAAGGGTTGTGAAATAAAACAACGAATTTTAAAATTGTACATTATCAGAAAAGCTTCAACAGATAAGCTTATTACTATGTAACATACACATTCTACAAATTCTGTTTGATATTTTGCATAAACAATTTTTAACACATTTCATGTAAAAGTTTTTAAGTTTTAAAATAGGAAAATATTAAGCTATTACAAGCTCGAAAACTAAAAACGATTTTGAAAGTATATCTCAGTTTCTCTTTACACAAAACTAAATTTGGGTATGTCGTTGTTTTTAAAAGACTTTTAAACTCATTTGTCAAATATTGACTTGGACACACCTAGTAAATATTACATTCTTCAAATATAAATACGCTTCCCCTTTTCAAGCAAACATATATTGTAATTATTTAGAAACATAGTTATCGCCACTTGTTTTAATCTCATTCATGTTGGGGCAAAAAAGTATTATTCAAAAATTAAGTTGTTGATTTGTAATTGATATTGTCTAAGAATGAAATGGTACTCTAATTAAATGAAATGTATATAAAGTAACTAAACATTATAATAGTTACATGTCTTGCGAAATAAGAGGTATGCCATCCAAAGTTTTATGTTTGTCAAAAACATCTATAACATTGTATCTTTGTGGTCGGACGTAAGATTAGTTACTGCTTCACAGCCTCACAGCCAATGAGATTTTAACAAATTTATATAGATATTCGACCAATGTCGGCTGATCACACACACACTATTTTATAATTAAATCTTACTCTTTTTCTATCTGACATAATCACCTTCAACATTTCTATAATTACCGAACCGATTTGAGTCCACATTAAAAATGTATGTGCTAATCTGCAAACCTGATATGTACCACATCAAAACCATATCAATCCTAAACTGGCCTAATAGGAGAATTGCTGGGCTAAAACAAAATATGCTGGGCCATTTCGAGGATTCTGGCTGGCTAATAAAGCCAATACTAATTCACCATCGTGCCTTCTAAAACGCCGCCATGTACACACGATTATCTAAGATATAATTAAAACAAAATTCACTAAATGAAACACTGTAGCAAAGAACTGACAAAATGAAAATGTGAAGTGACGCAAAGGTTAAGTCTTTGTGGTCATTGTTTGATAATATCTTATAAAGTAATAAATTATTTAACTCAACTGTGCAACAGTTACAACACAAATGTCGACATGAATGTCAGCAGCAAGTAGAAACTAAAAAAAACCATCAAACATTCTGGGATTACTCTTGCACGTGTATTTTACATAACTGTCAAAATTATGTTCTGTTGTGTTCCGCCCATTGTTTTCCCGTTTAGGGCAAAACCATTCTTTTATCTGGGAACCAAAAGCCGCTGATCATGAAATGGTGTTCATCTGAAAATACCGCGTTAAAGGTTCATATTCGCCGCCATATGCATACCATCGTTTGAGATGGATCAAAATTGTACTGTTATTATTGAGTTGCGCTCAGCCCGGGGCATGGCGGCGTTGGCAGTAATATTCATTTCCATTACTGCCAATTAACAGAATCAATCTCACCGATCCTGCAATATTTTCTTATTTGTCCTGTTCGGTAACTTTCAATGTTCCCTTTTCGTCATAATAATAATATTGCAAAAAATGATCAAAACTTAATTTGGATAACTTACAGATAAGCTATATTGATCATTATGTTTGGAAATCATAGGTGAAAAACACCAGGAATTAAACTTCTTAAGGATATACACTAGTCAAAAGTTCTAAGTGCACACTTGATAAATGTTAATTTTTTAAATTATTTCATTGAATCTTTTAAAATAGTGTAAACTACAATGAAGAAGAATCAATATTCTATTAAAGCACACCAATCATTTAAGTCTGCTTAACCAGATTAAAAAATAATAATATTTTATCTCACCTGTTCTCAGAAAGCAATTCTCAAGTTAATTATCATTGCATCGGCTATCATCTGTGATCGTTTTCTCATCTCTGTATAATTTAAATTTCATGCAAATTTAAAGGAAATACTGTAGTTTGCCACTCCATTGCACTGAAATAGCTTTCTGTAGCTTTGTAATGGTCTGCTGTGCACGATGAGCCAACACACTCAACTCTATTTTATGTTTGGGATGATACAATTCTCTATGATAGATGTGTAACAACCTCTCCAAACGAAAAAAATGTATTCATTTCGATAAAAT
Source organism: Corbicula japonica (assembly GCA_038501625.1). Classification (NCBI taxonomy): domain Eukaryota; kingdom Metazoa; phylum Mollusca; class Bivalvia; order Venerida; family Cyrenidae; genus Corbicula; species Corbicula japonica. The sequence goes on along the minus strand of JAZAYU010001143.1, from coordinate 27,724 downwards.
TGACCAGTTTTCGGACATGCTTTTTGACCAAATAAGCGTCATTTTCGAATAATTCGATTTTGAAGTTTATTGAATTTCTATAAATTTTAGCTTTGAATTTTTATTTATTGGACACTTATCCAACAAATGTTACACTAATATTTTCGACTTTACGTTGTTTCACGTAAATATTTAATGACGTTATTGAGTAACATCAGCGTTCATCGTAAGCAACGTAATCAATCTAGAAAATAATATCGTTTGATTTTCTTCTAAAATTAATAAAATATGCAAAAATAAGGTATTTCTTTTGCATTTACGAAAACCGTCAAAATTTTTTACAACAAATTTGAATTTGTGCCTGTGAAAAGAATTTTGAAGGCAATGTCTTGTCAGCTGACGTCAACCGTTCCATGGTTACAATTTGTTGGTGTGTTTTTCGTGTTTGTCTGAAGTCGGTGAACATGTGAAAAACAAAAACGATTGTAAAAAAATTAATTTCGCTTGCCCCACGGGGATAATGCATAAATAGCGTATGCCGACGTGGATGACGTAAATCGTAAAACATATGCAAGGTTTTCAAAAATTATTATTGTTTGATCATTATTAACATAAAGTCAAACTTTCATTCAATTTGAATAAGTTTACTTTAGGATATTCAAACTTGAAAAGTGCGCACTTAGAACTTTTGACCAGTGTAAAATTCAGTTCGGATTTGATGATCAATACAATGATGGCTGCCGTAGTGTGTCTGAATATCATTGTTGTTTTGTATTCGTCAAACGAAAACAACTTATATATGTATATTTGGAATTCCCTTGGTAGATAATACCAGCCTGGTCACTAGACTGACAATATTAAAATCCGAGTTGACACCTAATCTCTTTATCCAAGTATTGTTTTCAAATCAAGAACTATGGCTTTTTTTATTAATTACTATAATTTTCAATAATCAAGTTAATATATTCCTTTTGGTATTGTGACTCGGGCAGTCATATTATTTCCGGGCGTTCGGCATTCGGCTAATATGACTAACTACCCTTGGTACAATAAAACGCAAATGTGAATTCACTTGAATACTAACATAATGTAATGATTATATTGGAAGAAATCACACACTAATGTTTTTGACGTTCATTGTGTCATTAAAAGAGTTTTCTTAAATCTTCTGTCAAACCGAAAACTATTTATTTACTTTTTTTTCAGCGGATATGAAGGAATTTAAAGTCTTTGCTGGAACCACTTCGAACTCGTTATATCTGATTAAAACAAATGATCTAATTGGTAATAAATATTTAGAGTCTGGCGGATTTATAAGTATAACCCTGGGAAATATGGAGATACGGTACATACAGATTCGAAACGACAAGCTCTATTACCTTACCGTATGTGAAGTAGAAATATATGCAGGTAATTATCATATATCCTTACTCGTTTTAGGGTCGAATTTTCCCGGTATATTGTAGACTTCATAAAGCGGTTTGTTTACCCGAAATAAAATATTCAGAAGATCTTTTAAACTCAAATTGCAAACGATCCCCACCATTTATTATTTTGTCAAGAGTTTAATATGTGCCAAACTTTATTCTTGTATCATATAAAAATCGTACATGGAGACTTGCATTCATTATATTTTTCTAGACTATATGTTGCTTATCTAAGTACGAGTCGCCATATGAAAAAAAAATGAAATAACAAACTTTGATTGTTATAGAAAATGAAATTGCCTCTAGCTGTTAGCGAACCCGCACCGTCACAGCGACAGCGCCTAGCCCTGCAATTCCTGCGACGCAACCAAATGAGCTAACCGGGACAACCCAAATAAAGGTTGATCGGATAGCATTGATATACGTAACAATCACTGCATGACATCGGTAACGGGTTATTATAAAATGTCAACGTGTAAGATGCGATCTTTTGATAAATTTAATAAATGTAGTGCTTACTGCTAATATAGTGACTTAATATTGGTAAATCCGATTAATTTTAATCAAATACGACAATATATTTCAAGTTAATCTTTTCTGCTGTTAACATTTTGGCCAACATTAACAAGCGCTGTTAAATGTGCTGTTCGCTACAATTTTCCGATATTTTTTCAAGAGGACACAGGCATACATCGTAGCAAGCTGTGTGTGATGCGATTCTGATTAAAATACAGACAATATTCACAAAAAGTGCTTATTTTAATTATAAATGATTAAGGCTCAGAGCGTGAGTCGAATCAGAACCGCCAACTTAATACGATTTGAAGCATCTAGGCAGTAACCTCTCGCTTAATTTCTGTGATTTTGCAAGTTTTCATGGGGTGATGACAAGATCAAAGTACAATCGCTACACTTTCAATTACATTTTACCCACTCTTACGTTTTAATCAATTTAACACTAATTTTATAAACTCACTTGGTTTGGTTTAGAAGTTGCAAAATTAGAATTAAGTGATAAATTGTCAAATACTACAGACTACAACAACAAATTCATTTTTACTTGAATAACAAGGTGATTTCAAAAATTTCTAACAATTATGTTGAATTGAAAATGGAAACACATATTAAACAATTAAACGTATTTTGGTCAAAATTAAGTTGTAGTCACAGATGTTACTCGCCGTTTGAAAAGTTATGAAGAACTCATTACTCGCCTTTAAAGAGATAATGAAAGATACCAATCAGACCAGCTGCAGTGTAATGTATAGACCTCACCCTCACATTACCATAAACGAAATACAGTAGTACAAAATGCAATTCCTTTTTAATGATTTAAAAACAATCACAGCGACTCTCCATTCTACTGTTGGATAAAACTACAAGGTATTCTTTCCTCTAAATAAACATACGTATACTACTCAAAGTTTGCTAAGAATATGTGTGTACATATATTTTTCTATATGCCACATATTAGTTTTATTTGTTTTTACGCAACTGATTAGTGATTAATAAACAAATGATTCATAGACAAATGTTTTAACAATGCAATGTGTTTTCAGGGTTTATTTATCATTTGAATGGGGTGATTTTTAATTTAGGTATGTTGATAATTGTGTAAAAACATGTTTTGCGAAAACACATCAGTTCTATGTACATTGTATGTATGCATCCGATAACTGCCCTCTAACCTTCACAATTTGCATAGTTCAGTCTTTTAAATGGAAGTAATGATTGAGTACCCTACAAATGTCGCGTTCATTTTGCAGCTAAGTTAAACACTATGAAAATTCACGGCACCTAGTTTGGACGACAGTCATTCAAGGTTATGTGTACACCTCAAACATTCTTGATACATTAAAAAAGATTCTTATGTAAATGTGATATTGTTGACATGTTTTCGTCTGTCGTCACATAGCCTGTCCATTGAAACTGGTAGATATACAGTCATAGAAAGAACAAATAGAATCTGTTTAAACTGTAACCAAAATTTTGTTGAAAATGAGTATCTTTTTTAATGTGCTGTCCTAAATATAAAGAAATTAGATGTCTAACTTATTTTTTTATTATGGACCGATTTATACATTTAGTGCCATCTACACATAAATAACAACAACGCGTTCGAACTAAATGGCGTGTACATATTAATTATTTTTTTAACTAGAACCGGGTTAATTTTATTTATTGTATGCCATATACCACAGCTTGTGAAGATAACCGCTTTGAGCCGAATTGTGAAGAATGTGGACATTGTGATGGCGATCAATGCAACAAATCTACAGGATACTGTCCATCGGGCTGCCAGGCTGGCTGGAAGGGGAATGCCTGTAATCAGAGTAGGTTTAGTCATTAAAAACCGCTTTTTGTATAGATTTGCTCATCCACGATTATGCTCCAGTAGCTAGTTAAAACTGATTTAAGTTATACAGTTATTTTGACGTCAATATCGCTTAACGGAAAGCCAAAGCCACTGAAATGTGTGCTACATTAAACTTCTGTTAGACTGGTGTTTTACTTATCCTGATAAAAGTCTTTTCAGAAATATATCGTGAATCAAACTATGGAAATTGCTTTTTATTCAGCATGCGTACCTGGGTTCTTTGGTAAAAACTGTTCAGAGGAATGCCGATGCAAGAATCAGGTAGAGTGTGATAGAGTGACTGGACATTGTCCTGATGGTCTGTGTAATTACATGTGGACTGGAGAGTACTGCAATATTAGTAAGTAGGAATGCGATTTACAAAGCTTTTAAAATGTTTTGTTTGAAAATCTGAAGTAATAGTGAGAACTGGTCGTTTAGGACCTCAATATCACACACAAAATAAGCCATTTCAAATGTTAATTTATAAAAAAAAATAGGTGGTGAGTAAAAGTCAGGGTATGGGTCATGTTATTAATTAATTGCTTCTGAAAATACATTTGAGTAAAACGCTTTGAAAATGATGTATTTTCACAAACACATGACAAAATACCTTGTTTTATGTTTATGTACTCGTTTATGTTTGTATGAAATTAATTTCGCAGTGTACACTTCTCTTAAGTAGTCGATGTGTATGTACCGGAATTTCTACAGATTGTTGTGTGGTTAGAGCAGAATGTTCAATCCTAAATGGCACTCGTGCAGTCCCATAAATCGCTATATTGTTAAACCAATTTTAGCTTAACGAAAAACAAATATTTATATTTTGCGGCGATTTATCGAAATATTTTCTGGATTTTATCAAGTTTAAGAAATGCAAAGCCCCTTTATACTACTACCATTGGTTTCTTTCATAATATTCTAAAGCAGTTAAGTCTAACGATGTACTGTTAGTTTTAAAGTAATTCTTCAATGAAGCGATTGTTGACAATTTAGAAGTTCGCTCTACTTACATCAGTATTACTATATAACAATTATAATTACTATGATCAGGTACATCTATTGCTGTCGGCAAAAGAGTTCAAATGATAAGTCAGCTCAGCTCTAAATATGTTATTCAAAACATGAGATGTTGAGAGAGAAGAGGATAGTGTTTAATTCCGTTTTTCTTTCAAATGTGATTGTTTCGATTTCAAGCCCTACCCCCAATCTTCAAAACCCTGCTTAGGCAATGGCTGTCATAAAAAGATGTACTTGCTACATCTATCAATATAATTTATTTCATAATATTCTAAAGCAGTTAAGTCTAACGGTGTACACTTAGTTTTAAAGTAATTCTTCAATGAAGCGATTGTTGACAATTTAGAAGTTCGCTATACTTACATCAGTATTACTCAATATAACAATTATAATTATTGTGATCAGGTACATCTATTGCTGTCGGCAAAAGAGTTCGAATGATAAGTCAGTTCAGCCCTATATATAGTGCGAATTTCTCTGTGGACGGGAACCTTAGAAGGGATGTCGACACGTGTTCCTGCTGTTCTATTACGGGTTGGGGTTATTATCCGTGGTTTGAAGTTGATCTTGGGAGACTATACAGGATATCATATATAACTATATATGGAAGAACTAATCCCCAAAAATACCGTAAGCTATTCTTATTCCGTGCATTTATATTTTAAGAGTGTTGTTCAAATAGATAAATAAAGGAACTTTGCAAGAACTCGAACAGCACACATACATGTTTGAAAGTACACTCGGTTTGATTGAGAATATTTCATTGCGAATATTAAAGAATTATATGGTTAATAACCGTCCTCTGAGATTTTTCTCAGTAACAAAGAAATGTAGGCACAATCATCATTTATTGATTATACATATAAATCTTGTATTTTGCAGTGAAAGAAACAAAATTAATATAAATTAAATCAAACTAGATTTTTCATTACTCAGTCAAACATTGAACTAAATTTCAGTGTTTTACCATTGATGAGTCATACGAATCTCTATGATACTAGTCAAGAAGATTCGATTATTTGCAGAAAGTTTTCAGAGGTTGAACATTTACGCAAGCAAATACAATAGCACCCTCAGTTCGCCGTTGTATGAAACTAATGAGGAAACCTACTTTCTCAACATTACGCTGCCAGTTCCAGTCATCACTCAGTATGTTACCCTTCAGGTTATGGATCATAGTTACAGTCGGCTATTGACCATATGTGAACTTCAACTCTTCGAAGGTGGTATGTATTTATTGCTTGCAATCAAAATATTGTCTCTGCCAATAAATGCTCAGTATGACATGTTGGATGCATACAAAAGGTGAAAGAAAGTTTTTTTTAAGTTTAATTATCGCGTTAAAAAGTTGAAAAGATTAAATGTCCGTTTATGCAGAGCGCGAACGCGAGCGCGTCAAACACGAACGCGACTTTTTAGCAGTTTTGCCATTCAAATCAAAGTCATGCAGACGTTTATTCCCTTGACCTCACAGATCTTTGCACAAGTAAAGAACAAAGTCATACTGTCTCATCTAATGTGTTTATTGTACTAAGCCCTTAGTCATAATGTTCTTCACCGTATCCAATACATAAATCACTTAAAACTTAACATACGTTATACAACTTGGAAGTTTTAACATATAACATTTATTGATTTCGATATGTAATCTGATTATAAATGCCTGTATAACATACTTCTTATCAATAACGTTTAGTTTCCCCGTACTTAAAATGTGTCTGTAAGCGTCAAATGCCCAAATCTGAATGACCATACATATTCGAACGATACACACGACAACTGCGTTAAACCAGTGAACAAAACAACTTTTGATTGGTGCATAAAAAAGATCTTACTCAATCAAAGGAAATTATTTTCCGCCTAATTCGCTTCGCTTAACCAGCGGAATATACATTTCCTTTGACCCCACAGATCTTTGCACATGTAAACAACAAAGTCATAAAGTCCCATATAATGTACACAGTGTACAGAGCACTTGGGAAAAGATGAACTTAAAAAAAGGTGAAATATGCATATCAGGAATTGCCACATTCAGAAAAAAAACAGCCTCCCCACACAGTCAAGAATAAGAACTGGAAAACTTTACGCTGTTATACTATCTTAACAATTATATATTATTCATAATAGATGAAAAGGGAACTTTGAAAGCTTTCGAACACGACAAATATGAAAATATTGCAGGCATGGTTTGATTGAGCCTGTTCATGGACAGTAATGGAAATGCGTATTACTGTCCACGCCGCCTAGCCCCGGGTTGAGCGCAATTCAATACTTACACCAGTAAACAGTACAATTTAGACCATCCCAAACGATGGTGTGCATATGTGTGCATAAGCTTAAATTCCGCGACTCACAGTCTTTGAGGACACACAATCGTTTATGTACCCGTTTTTAGCATTTTCACTACACCAACTAGCATGACTATTAAATATATCAAGACCATCTTTGATTCCATTGATAGCCGCTGAAGTAGCGCCATCTGAACGCAAAAAAACACAAACCAAGCTTACTGACATCGGTCTTTCAAAACATATTTAGAAAATCCACAAAAATAATTAAAAGCTTGATACAAGATCATTATTCGACCACTTAAAAAAGTTCTAGATTATTTAACAACTGGTCATGAAATAGTTCCAGTGCAAATAATTTTTGCTCATTCTGACTGAATTCGAATATTTCACAATTGAACATAAAAACCAAATGTAAAAGCTTTAGTTGGAAAAAGTCCTTTTCACCCAAAGAATTACTCAAGGGCCCATTTCTTCCACCTGATCAAACATCTTTGATAGCATTTGGTGGTACTATTTGCACGAGCTTCTTTCAGTAGCTCTGGTATCAAAGGCACCTTATCGACCAAAATATCTGACAAACTATATACCGGTACATCGTTCAGATAACACTGAAAAACAGAATCGCATAGAACAACTGTTAGCATTAAACAAACTTCCGTAAAAGTATACAGAGGCTATTATGTATGCGTCACAGCTTACATATTAACAACAACTTGCCTTTCGATCTGCACCATACACGTCTTACAAAACACCTATATGTACCTTAAACACACTCCCAAGCCTGCATGACCCTCGCCTCAGACAGCCATACCGAACAACAATCGCGCTAGAACTATCCACAACAACAAGCCACTAAGAAAACAACGCATACTATAAATGCTTTACCGCATGAAAAGACTGCGTATTACGTCTAGCAGTTATTAGGGCAGGTAGGTTAGCCTTCACTATATATAGTTTAAACACATGAATGCTTGTCCGCCTATAAAAGACTATGCATTACGTCTAACAATCATAAGGACATCTTTACTATAAATAATTAAAGCAAATTATCAAGGCTTGTCCCCCAACAAAGACTATAAATTACGTCCAAAAACCACACAAAATCATCTACTTCTGTAATATAAATAGTTTAAACAGAAGTACATAAAATCAACTGTTAGCATTAAATATTCTAATGCAAATTTATACAGATGCTGCAACGTATGCGTTTTTTACAGCCTCCATCATAACAACAATTTGACGTTCGATCTGCACCATATCCGTCTTACGAAACACCTATCTTTACCCACAAGCAGCAAACTCCCCAGCCTGCCCAACCCTCGCCTCAGATAGCCACAACAACAATTGCACCAGACCTATCCACATCAATAAACTGCCATTACAACAACTCATGCTTTCAATGCTTACACGCGTGAAAGACTGGATCACGTCTAGCAGATATTAAGGCAGCTACGCCTTTACTATAAACTGTTTAAACATTATCAAGGCGTGTCCGACTAAAAAGACCATTTATAACATTTGACAACCAAAAAAGGCACCCATGACTTCGCTATAAATAGTTTGGACACATGAATGATTGTTCGCCTAAAAAAGACCATGCATTGTGTCTAAGTGTCTAACAATTATAAGGACAGCTAATCTTTACTCTAAATAGTTGAGGCATATTATCATATACATTTCTGCCTATAAAGACTATATGTTATGTCCAACAACCACAAAGGCATCTACTAATGTATTGTGGTTTTTTTTTGCAAACATTATCAAGGCTGGTCCGCCTATTAAGGCCATGCAGTTAGTCCAGCAAATATAAAGGCAGTTTTGCCTACACCATACACGGTATAAACATTATTATAAAGGCTTGCCAGCCTATAGACTATCTATTACGTCTAGCAATTATAAAGGCAACCGCGCCCACACCACACATAGTACACATATAAAGACAATCTATTACTTCTAGCTTTTATAATGTAAGCTATGCCTACACCATACATAGTATAAACATTTTATCACGGCTTACCAGCCTATAGACTATCTATAACTTCTAGCAATGATAAAGGCAGCCACGCCCATACCACACATAGTACACACATTATAATATCTATTAATTGAATACTCATCTGTCGAGTCGACACTTTCAGTTTCTGTTAAAGTATGACATCAGCTGTCTGGTTCTGCTCGCTGAAGATCCCAACATAATTCTTTCCTGTAGTACGAAAACTCTGCACATGTAAAAACATTTCCGAACGAACGACTTCGTGGTGTATGGACGAGAAAATGAGGCACCTGCCGCCATCTGGAAAAATCTGTTCGCAGGCTGTTGAACACCCCATGGGAAAATGGATGATTCCAAGCAGAAAGACTTGAAGAAGATTCGTCTTCTGAATCGCTAGCAACTGGATTAGATTGATTTTAACGTACGGTTTCCCAGCCCCTTTCTGAAGTATCAACAATCCGAATAAATTTGTTACTTTTATTATTTGTCTCCGGTTTCTTCCAATACCTCCGAAGTGTAGTCCAACATTTTGCTATTTATCGCCAAGATAGCTATAGAAACGGAATCCTTAATCTCGGAATTCAAATCTTCTCGTTGACAAATTGTTCCAGAAATAATTGGTCATTTTTTTCGGTTGTGAAACTTCGTGGGTGAACTATCCGCCATAGCAAAATAAATGTGTCTGTAAGCGTTGAATGCCCAAATCTGAATGACCATACATATTCGAACAATACACACGAAAACTCTGGCGTTAAATCAGTGAACAAAACATCTTTTGATTGTTGCATACAAAAGATCTTACCCAATCAAAGGAAATTATTTTCCGCCTAATTCGCTTCGCTTAACCGGTGGAAAATACATTTGTTTTACAGTTCAATAATATTGTTGAAACCGTTAAAATAAAAAAAATCACATACATGTCACTTCTACTTTCTTTCCAATCGATTTCCAAATGTCTCTTTTTTCACTATGTCCTTGTAATCTTTCTGTGATTTGTCACAGAGTACATTGTTCTTTTTCTATTTCAATAATCATGACTTCTGTCATTTCCATTTTAAAGCAAGTTATGTTAACGGTCAGGCGTACACATATCTATTTGTGGAAAGAAACGATGCCAGGGCAATACTTGCTTATCGGTTGATAGCAAAAACCCGCGCGACTTCTGAACAATATTCGCTCTGTGGGCAATCAAGACGGTTATTCGCGCGCGCGAACAAATCTTTGTTCGCGTTCGCACTCTATTTGAACGGTTCCTCTAAAAGTTACTAAACTATTCCAGGACGAAAAACCGCATTCGCTTTTGCGTTCGCGTTCGCGCTCTGTATAAACGGACCTTAAACATGACGAATAGAACTCTTTCTAACTGCAAACAAATAAATAATCCTTTGTTAAGCAAAGTTGAGTTGCAAACCATGTTTGAAACCAAATTATATGCTGTTAGCAGGACACTAGGTTTGGGTAAATAATCATATAGAGGATACAACATGAGTGTTCATTTTGTACTGAATTTATTAAACGATTCATTAATCGATATAAACGATGCCTTTCGAGTTTTATATTGAGTTAGCTGACAAGTTTAATCCCCATTGGGGTTACCGTCTTGGAACGATCTGTGGCAAAACGAGTTTGGGCGCAATTCAATATTTTTACACAACTTAACAGAATAATTTCGATTGATATCTAACGATAGTCTAAGAGTGCATAGAGCGGCAAACGTAATGACGTAATGACCAGAAGAAAACCTGCATATCACAGATATCGCAAAAATATCCCGGGAGTTTTTTAACAATATCCATTCTACATTGGCTTGGATATTGAAACCACACGTTAAAAATATCCCAAATATTATAACTACTTCAACAGATGTATTTGTTCTTGATTCAAACAGCATGTGATAACGGAACGTTTGGAGAATTATGTGAAAAAGATTGTTATTGTGAAGGAGAGACCTGCGATGGTGATACTGGTATTTGTCCATCAGGAACATGTTTGCCGGGATATCAAGGTGCAAACTGTTCTCAAGGTGAGTACTTATTTATGAATGAGTCGTTATCGAAGATTCTTATAGCCATACTTCATCACTCATATTACAGGAATCAATTATTTTAACGGAAATTTTATTTCAAATGATGTTTCACTCAATATGATAATCTTACCTCGTTTAATAGTTTTTTGTCTGTTCCGTCGCCTTGTCTGTAATTGTGATGGTGTCTTAATCGTTCTCACGTTGAACAAGTACAGTTCATCTGCAAAAATATCATTGAATAATACAAAATTTAATACAAAAATATTAAGAAATATCTGAGGTGATTTAAGCTTTAATTGTAGATGTGATAGATGTTGGTTATTTTAAATCTAAGTAACGATTATAAAAATTGCTTTGACCAGAGTGTAACAATGGTACATATGGAAGAGGCTGTACTGAGCCGTGTGGATTCTGTGTGAACGGATCAGTGTGTGACAAGGTTAACGGAAGTTGCTCTGGCTGCTCTCCAGGATACTTTGACGCTACTTGCAAAAAAGGTTTGGACTTCATATATTAATATCATAATACAAACATTTATTTATTTATATTCATTTTTTATTTATTTAACATCACATGCAAAGTACAAAGATGTTTGTCCTAATTACTTTAATTTTTTATAAATTCTAAAACAACATTTAAGAACCAGACTGAGTACATGTTAATATAATAGTAATTTACCCAACAAAAAAGTTCTGCACACAAGTATTCTTTTTCGTAAATTTTATAATGTAGCAAACAACTGGTAAAAATACTTACATTTATATCAAGGTGTTAAACACGAAAACGGAATAGAAATCGTTTGGTAAATAACCGAGAAATATCAGTTTATGTATGATAGGGGTCAACAAATAGAAGTTGCAAAATTTGCTGTATCAAAGTAGAGGTGTGAAATCTATGTTAAAGTTGTATGTTGTATACATGTAACAATTATAAGAATGCACTGGGATGATGGCAACAGGTAGTTGATGCCAACCCATTTCCAGAAAAACACTCAAACTTTAGTTTTTATTTATTAAATTATCACATTGACTCACTCATTGACCAAAAGGTATGCAGATATAACAGTTTAGTGATGATTCGGACAGTTTCAATTCTGTAGTTTTGAGTCTAAGCATCGTTTTAATTATTACGTAAGAACAACGGTTATATACAACGTAGGATTTACTCACTCTTAGTTAAGTGATTTTTGCTTGTTTAGAAACCCCCGATGACTTTTAAAATGAATTGCTTATAATGTACTGATCGGATTTTATTTCTGTTTTTTTACATTGTTAACTCTTTAATTTAATATGTATCATTTTATTCTGTTTGGTGAAGTGAAAAAAATATTTTTTAAAAGTCGAATTGTGCAGAACTTTTTGGCCGAGTATATAGTACAGTCATTTTTCTATACTTTTGTTTGTTTCTTCATAAAAGGCTCGCTAGGCAATGTATCTTCGTCAAGTTGATATCATTCGTTAATAACTTGAACAGACAATTTTTTTATCATTTTTATCGAAAAAATACAAAAAATACCAAAATATTTAAATAAAATCACCTAATATTTATTCGAAAATGATTGGTAATTGTTTGTTGTTTTTTTTTTCAAAATGGAAACTAAGTGTCAACAAATCTGACAGTGACATTGCTTATAAACATTGCAGTTATTTCATAAATTTAAACGGTTGATTGATAGATTAATATTTACCCTTTTTACATGCTTATATGTATATGTTTTATAAAATCGCAAGAATGATTGTTATAACGTTCGGTTTATATTTATGAATTCTTGTTGTGTAAAAAAAGAATGCCTTGCCGGTCTTTACGGCGAGCTATGTTCATCTTCGTGTGGGAACTGTCTGAATGGCCAGCCATGCCATCACGTTACTGGGGAATGTGAAATGGGTTGTCAGCCGGGATTTAGAAGAACTTTATGCAAAGAAGGTAAGGTTAACTTAGGGTTATTTCAAGCGTGTATCAATGTTAATGTTTATGGGAATAAATATATAACGCAAGTTCATTTATTTGGCTAGGTATTTTGTCGTTAAATATGCATATGAATATAATAAGAGTCCATTGAAATTATCAAAATAATTTGACAGAAGTTAGACTTGAAACAACAATATCCTCCGTGTCCTATCAATTTTAGAAAAAAATGTAAATGTTAAGTGGTATGTAATTTATTTGCTGTCGTTCAATTTTGAATCAGGAAGTAATGTTAAGCAGGATCAAAATAATCACATCCGTGTATCAATGGTTTAAGTAGCTTGGTAGTGTTGGGTACATTAATTGAACATATTATCAAAGTAAAATCTATTGATGTATGAAAACAAAATACATATTTTCACTTAATCGTTATTACAGTCAAGTGATTTAAGTATTTTGAAATTTATTTCGTGACTTTATACGACATCCACTGAAGATTGAAGATTTCAAAGTACAAATCACGTTTATCCACTTCCTATTGTATGTTGTAAACAAACAAATCATTAAAAATTTAAAAGTGCAACATAAAACTCTGTATAAATAATACATTACTTATATACAAATAACCGTGACCTTGTATTCACACACACTTAATAAAATTTCACCTTATCAATTTGAAAGTCATATATTGAAATAAAACTACATAGTATCCGCAGTCAAATATTGCTTTTTAATGAAAACCCCTTTTAGTACATGCTTAAGGTAGCTTCCACATTTTACAGCATGTCAGAACAGAACATATGGAATAGACTGCAGAGAGACTTGCGGAAAATGTATCGGCAATGATGCATGTAATATTAAGAACGGACACTGCGGTACAGAGGGTTGCCTTGACGACTTTGTACCACCACTGTGCTCCATAAGTAAGCAGATGACTGGTTATTGTAAAGCATGTCATGGTCAAGTTAACCTATCGCACACTTCAACAATATTCAAAATCTGTGCCTATACCATATCATTGTGTTCGAAAGCTTTTCAAATGATAGTGCCTCTAGCTGGGAGCGAACCCGCAGCGTCACGGCGACAGCGACTAGCCCTGCAATTCCTGCGACGCAACCAACTGAGCTAACCGGGACAACCCCACAAAAAGGTTGATCGGATAGCCCTGATATACGTAACAATCACTGCATGACATTCGGTAACGGGTTATTTTACTGATAACAGTACTGACTATATGTACGGGGAGACTTTTTACGGCCGCCACACTGCACAAATAGCGCAAGTTGCATTTTATCTATCTCAATATTTATCAGTTTTTGGTGTAATCTTGCGCCGTACAGGTCCCAAGGTTATAAAGCTGAGCATGGAAACCAGTCTCAAATCTCAAGCATCTGATTGGCTAAAATGGCGACCAGCCAATCAGATGCTTGAGATTTGAGACTGGTTTCCAATCTCAGTTTTATAACCTTCAGTCCAGTTACATTTGTAATCAGCGCTTTCATCAAACATTGTATTTAGTGAAACTCTTCACCGATTTAACGATTATACCTCCTGAGTTTTTAATGTGCCGTTGTCGTCGGCTTTGATACAAAGGATTTCTATTTTCTTATATCAGTTGTCGATTTTTTATGTTATGTTTTTGAGGTGTGTGAATTTGGCAATGAGTAATGAGTAGGGAATTGGATATTCAATATCCAGCTGAAATCGAATCCACTGCCAGCAGTGAGTTGGGTATTCGCTTTACACACTCAGCGAAAACCCTAATGAGATCGAATCCACAGCCAGCTGTGAGTTGGGTATTCGTTCTACACTGACAGCGAATACCCTAATGAGATCGAATCCACTGCCAGCAGTGAGTTGGGTATTCGCTTTACACACACAGCGAATACCCTAATGAGATCGAATCCGCAGCCAGCAAAGAGTTGGGTATTCGCTTTACACAAACAGCGAATACCCTAATGAGATCGAATCCACTGCCAGCTGTGAGTTGGGTATTCGCTTTACACAAACAGCGAATACCCTAATGAGATCGAATCCACAGCCAGCTGTGAGTTGGGTATTCGTTCTACACTGACAGCGAATACCCTTATGAGATCGAATCCACAGCCAGCTGTGAGTTGGGTATTCGTTCTACACTGACCGCGAATACCCTAATGAGATCGAATCCACTGCCAGCAGTGAGTTGGGTATTCGCTTTACACACAAAGCGAATACCCTAATGAGATCGAATCCACAGCCAGCAGTGAGTTGGGTATTCGCTATACACAAACAGCGAATACCCTAATGACATCGAATCCACTGCCAGCTGTGAGTTGGGTATTCTCTTTACATAAACAGCTAATACCCGTATGAGATCGAATCCACAGCCAGCTGTGACTTGGGTATTCGTTCTACACTGACAGCGTATACCCTAATGAGATCGAATCCACAGCCAGCTGTGAGTTGGGTATTCATTCTACAATGACGGCGAATACCCTAATGAGATCGAATCCACTGGCAGCAGTGAGTTGGGTATTCGCTTTACACACACAGCGAATACCCTAATGAGATCGAATCCACAGCCAGCTGTGAGTTGGGTATTCGTTCTACACTGACAGCGAATACCCTAATGAGATCGAATCCACTGCCAGCAGTGAGTTGGGTATTCGCTTAACACACTCAGCGAATACCCTAATGAGATCGAATCCACAGCCAGCAGTGAGTTGGGTATTCGTTCTACACTGACAGCGAATACCCTAATGAGATCGAATCCACTGCCAGCAGTGAGTTGGGTATTCGCTTTACACTCACAGCGAATAACCTAATGAGATCGAATCCACAGCCAGCAGTGAGTTGGGTATTCGCTTTACACAAACAGCGAATACCCTAATGAGATCGAATCCACTGCCAGCTGTGAGTTGGGTATTCGCTTTACACAAACAGCGAATACCCTAATGACATCGAATCCACTGCCAGCTGTGAGTTGGGTATTCTCTTTACATAAACAGCTAATACCCGTATGAGATCGAATCCACAGCCAGCTGTGACTTGGGTATTCGTTCTACACTGACAGCGTATACCCTAATGAGATCGAATCCACAGCCAGCTGTGAGTTGGGTATTCATTCTACAATGACGGCGAATACCCTAATGAGATCGAATCCACTGGCAGCAGTGAGTTGGGTATTCGCTTTACACACACAGCGAATACCCTAATGAGATCGAATCCACAGCCAGCTGTGAGTTGGGTATTCGTTCTACACTGACAGCGAATACCCTAATGAGATCGAATCCACTGCCAGCAGTGAGTTGGGTATTCGCTTAACACACTCAGCGAATGCCCTAATGAGATCGAATCCACAGCCAGCAGTGAGTTGGGTATTCGTTCTACACTGACAGCGAATACCCTAATGAGATCGAATCCACTGCCAGCAGTGAGTTGGGTATTCGCTTTACACTCACAGCGAATAACCTAATGAGATCGAATCCACAGCCAGCAGTGAGTTGGGTATTCGCTTTACACAAACAGCGAATACCCTAATGAGATCGAATCCACTGCCAGCTGTGAGTTGGGTATTCGCTTTACACAAACAGCGAATACCCTAATGAGATCGAATCCACAGCCAGCTGTGAGTTGGGTATTCGTTCTACACTGACAGCGGCGAATACCCTAATGAGATCGAATCCACAGCCAGCTGTGAGTTGGGTATTCGTTCTACACTGACAGCGAATACCCTAATGAGATCGAATCCACTGCCAGCAGTGAGTTGGGTATTCGCTTTACACACTCAGCGAATACCCTAATGAGATCGAATCCACAGCCAGCTGTGAGTTGGGTATTCGTTCTACACTGACAGCGAATACCCTAATGAGATCGAATCGACTGCCAGCAGTGAGTTGGGTATTCGCTTTACACTCTCAGCGAATACCCTAATGAGACCGAATCCACAGCCAGCAGTGAGTTGGGTATTCGCTTTACACAAACAGCGAATACCCTAATGAGATCGAATCCACTGCCAGCTGTGAGTTGGGTAATCGCTTTACACAAACAGCGAATACCCTAATGAGATCGAATCCACAGCCAGCTGTGAGTTGGGTATTCGTTCTACACTGACAGCGAATACCCTAATGAGATCAAATCCACTGCCAGCAGTGAGTTGGGTATTCGATTAACACACTGGGCGAATACCCTAATGAGATCGAATCCACAGCAAGCAGTGAGTTGGGTATTAGCTTTACACAAACAGCGAATACCCTAATGAGATCGAATCCACAGCCAGCTGTGAGTTGGGTATTCGTTCTACACAGACAGCGAATACCCTAATGAGATCGAATCCACAGCCAGCTGTGAGTTGGGTATTCGTTCTACAATGACGGCGAATACCCTAATGAGATCGAATCCACAGCCAGCTGTGAGTTGGGTATTCGCTTTACACAAACAGCGAATACCCTAATGAGATCGAATCCACTGCCAGCTGTGAGTTGGGTATTCGCTTTACACAAACAGCGAATACACTAATGAGATCGAATCCACAGCCAGCTGTGAGTTGGGTATTCGTTCTACACTGACAGCGAATACCCTAATGAGATCGAATCCACTGCCAGCAGTGAGTTGGGTATTCGCTTTACACACACAGCGAATACCCTAATGAGATCGAATCCACAGCCAGCAGTGAGTTGTGTATTCGCTTTACACAAACAGCGAATACCCTAATGAGATCGAATCCACTGCCAGCTGTGAGTTGGGTATTCGCTTTACACAAACAGCGAATACCCTAATGAGATCGAATCCACAGCCAGCTGTGAGTTGGGTTTTCGTTCTACACTGACAGCGAATACCCTAATGAGATCGAATCCACAGCCAGCTGTGAGTTGGGTATTCGTTCTACACTGACAGCGAATAACCTAATGATATCGAATCCACTGCCAGCAGTGAGTTGGGTATTCGCTTTACACACACAGCGAATACCCTAATGAGATCGAATCCACAGCCAGCTGTGAGTTTGGTATTCGCTTTACACAAACAGTGAATACCCGAATGAGATCGAATCCACAGCCAGCTGTGAGTTGGGTATTCGTTCTACAATGACAGCGAATGCCCTAATGAGATCGAATCCGCAGCCAGCTGTGAGTTGGGTATTCGTTCTACAATGACGGCGAATACCCTAATGAGATCGAAACCACTAGCAGCAGTGAGTTGGGTATTCGCTGTACACACACAGCGAATACCCTAATGAGATCGAATCCACAGCCAGCTGTAAGTTGGGTATTAGTTTTACACTGACAGCGAATACCCTTATGAGATCGAATCCACTGCCAGCAGTGAGTTTGGTATTCGCTTTACACACACAGCGGATACCCTAATGAGATCGAATCCACAGCCAGCAGTGAGTTGTGTATTCGCTTTACACACACATAGCGAATACCCTAATGAGATCGAATCCACAGCCAGCAGTGAGTTGGGTATTCGCTTTACACAAACAGCGAATACCCTAATGAGATCGAATCCACTGCCAGCTGTGATTTGGGTATTCGCTTTACAGAAACAGGGAATACCCTAATGAGATCGAATCCACTGGCAGCAGTGAGTTGGGTATTCGCTTTACACACACAGCGAATACCCTAATGAGATCGAATCCACAGCAAGCTGTGGGTTGGCTATTCGTTCTACACTGACAGCGAATACCCTAATGAGATCGAATCCACTGCCAGCAGTGAGTTGGGTATTCGCTTTACACACACAACGTATACCTGAATGAGATTGAATCCACAGCCAGCAGTGAATTGGGTATTCGCAGTACACAAACAGCGAATACCCTAATGAGATCGAATCCACTGCCAGCAGTGAGTTTGGTATTAGCTTTACACTCTCAGCGAATGCCCTAATGAGATCGAATCCACAGCCAGCAGTGATTGTGTATTCGCTTTACACTCACAGCGAATACCCTAATGAGATCGAATCCACAGCCAGCTGTGAGTTGGGTATTCGTTCTACACTGACAGCGAATACCCTAATGAGATCAAATCCACAGCCAGCAGTGAGTTGGGTATTCCCTTACACAAACAGCGAATACCCTAATGAGATCGAATCCACAGCCAGCTGTGAGTTGGGTATTCGCTTTACACACTGACAGCGAATACCCTAATGAGATCGAATCCACAGCCAGCTGTGAGTTGTGTATTCATTTTACACTGACAGCGAATACCCTAATGAGATCGAATCCACAGCCAGCTGAGAGTTGGGTATTCGTTCTACACTGACAGCGAATACCCTAATGAGATCGAATCCACTGCCAGCAGTGAGTTGGGTATTCGCTTTACACACACACACCGAATACCCTAATGAGATCGAATCCACAGCCAGCAGTGAGTTGGGTATTCGCTTTACACAAACAGCGAATACCCTTATGAGATCGAATCCACTGCCAGCTGTGAGTTGGGTATTCGCTTTACACATACAGCGAATACCCTAATGAGATCGAATCCACAGCCAGCTGTGAGTTGGGTATTCGTTCTACACTGACAGCGAATACCCTAATGAGATCGAATCCACAGCCAGCTGTGAGTTGGGTATTCGTTCTACACTGACAGCGAATACCCTAATGAGATCGAATCCACTGCCAGCAGTGAGTTGGGTATTCGCTTTACACAAACAGCGAATACCCTAATGAGATCGAATCCACAGCCAGCTGTGAGTTTGGTATTCGCTTTACACAAACAGCGAATACCCTAATGAGATCGAATCCACAGCCAGCTGTGAGTTGGGTATTCGTTCTACACTGACAGCGAATACCCTAATGAGATCGAATCCACTGCCAGCTGTGAGTTGGGTATTCGCTTTACACACACAGCGAATACCCTAATGAGATCGAATCCAACAGCCAGCAGTGAGTTGGGTATTCGCTTTACAGAAATAGCTGAACAAACTTAGGTGTGTGAAGTTGGCAATGAGTAATGAGTAGGGAATTGGATATTCAATATCCAGCTGAAATCGAATCCACAGCCAGCTGTGAGTTGGGTATTCGTTTTACACTGACAGCGAATACCTTAATGAGATCGAATCCACTGCCAGCAGTGAGTTGGTATTCGCTTTACACACACAGCGAATACCCTAATGAGATCGAATCCACAGCCAGCTGTGAGTTGGTATTCGCTTTACACACACACAGCGAATACCCTAATGAGATCGAATCCACAGCCAGCAGTGAGTTGGGTATTCGCTTTACACAAACAGCGAATACCCTAATGAGATCGAATCCACTGCCAGCTGTGAGTTGGGTATTCGCTTTACACAAACAGCGAATACCCTAATGAGATCGAATCCACTGCCAGCTGTGAGTTGGGTATTCGTTCTACACTGACAGCGAATACCCTATGAGATCGAATCCACTGCCAGCAGTGAGTTGGGTATTCGTTCTACATTGACCGCGAATACCCTAATGAGATCGAATCCACTGCCAGCAGTGAGTTGGGTATTCGCTTTACACACAAAGCGAATACCCTAATGAGATCGAATCCACAGCCAGCAGTGAGTTTGGTATTCGCTATACACAAACAGCGAATACCCGAATGAGATCGAATCCACAGCCAGCTGTGAGTTGGGTATTCGTTCTACACTGACAGCGAATACCCTAATGAGATCGAATCCGCAGCCAGCTGTGAGTTGGGTATTCGTTCTACAATGACGGCGAATACCCTAATGAGATCGAAACCACTAGCAGCAGTGAGTTGGGTATTCGCTGTACACACACAGCGAATACCCTAATGAGATCGAATCCACAGCCAGCTGTAAGTTGGGTATTAGTTTTACACTGACAGCGAATACCCTTATGAGATCGAATCCACTGCCAGCAGTGAGTTGGTATTCGCTTTACACACACAGCGAATACCCTAATGAGATCGAATCCACAGCCAGCAGTGAGTTGTGTATTCGCTTTACACACACACAGCGAATACCCTAATGAGATCGAATCCGCAGCCAGCAAAGAGTTGGGTATTCGCTTTACACAAACAGCGAATACCCTAATGAGATCGAATCCACTGCCAGCTGTGAGTTGGGTATTCGCTTTACACAAACAGCGAATACCCTAATAAGATCGAATCCACAGCCAGCTGTGAGTTGGGTATTCGCTACACTGACAGCGAATACCCTTATGAGATCGAATCCACAGCCAGCTGTGAGTTGGGTATTCGTTCTACATTGACCGCGAATACCCTAATGAGATCGAATCCACTGCCAGCAGTGAGTTGGGTATTCGCTTTACACACAAAGCGAATACCCTAATGAGATCGAATCCACAGCCAGCAGTGAGTTTGGTATTCGCTATACACAAACAGCGAATACCCTAATGACATCGAATCCACTGCCAGCTGTGAGTTGGGTATTCTCTTTACATAAACAGCTAATACCCTATGAGATCGAATCCATAGCCAGCTGTGACTTGGGTATTCGTTCTACACTGACAGCGTATACCCTAATGAGATCGAATCCACAGCCAGCTGTGAGTTGAGTATTCATTCTACAATGACGGCGAATACCCTAATGAGATCGAATCCACTGGCAGCAGTGAGTTGGGTATTCGCTTTACACACACAGCGAATACCCTAATGAGATCGAATCCACAGCCAGCTGTGAGTTGGGTATTCGTTCTACACTGACAGCGAATACCCTAATGAGATCGAATCCACTGCCAGCAGTGAGTTGGGTATTCGCTTTACACACTCAGCGAATACCCTAATGAGATCGAATCCACTGCCAGCAGTGAGTTGGGTATTCGCTTTACACACTCAGCGAATACCCTAATGAGATCGAATCCACAGCCAGCTGTGAGTTGGGTATTCGTTCTACACTGACAGCGAATACCCTAATGAGATCGAATCCACTGCCAGCAGTGAGTTGGGTATTCGCTTTACACACACAGCGAATACCCTAATGAGATCGAATCCGCAGCCAGCAAAGAGTTGGGTATTCGCTTTACACAAACAGCGAATACCCTAATGAGATCGAATCCACTGCCAGCTGTGAGTTGGGTATTCGTTCTACACTGACAGCGAATACCCTTATGAGATCGAATCCACAGCAAGCTGTGAGTTGGGCATTCGTTCTACACTGACCGCGAATACCCTAATGAGATCGAATCCACTGCCAGCAGTGAGTTGGGTATTCGCTTTACACACAGAGCGAATACCCTAATGAGATCGAATCCACAGCCAGCAGTGAGTTGGGTATTCGCTTTACACAAACAGCGAATACCCTAATGACATCGAATCCACTGCCAGCTGTGAGTTGGGTATTCTCTTTACATAAACAGCTAATACCCGTATGAGATCGAATCCACAGCCAGCTGTGACTTGGGTATTCGTTCTACACTGACAGCGTATACCCTAATGAGATCGAATCCACAGCCAGCTGTGAGTTGGGTATTCATTCTACAATGACGGCGAATACCCTAATGAGATCGAATCCACTGGCAGCAGTGAGTTGGGTATTCGCTTTACACACACAGCGAATACCCTAATGAGATCGAATCCACAGCCAGCTGTGAGTTGGGTATTCGTTCTACACTGACAGCGAATACCCTAATGAGATCGAATCCACTGCCAGCAGTGAGTTGGGTATTCGCTTAACACACTCAGCGAATACCCTAATGAGATCGAATCCACAGCCAGCAGTGAGTTGGGTATTCGTTCTACACTGACAGCGAATACCCTAATGAGATCGAATCCACTGCCAGCAGTGAGTTGGGTATTCGCTTTACACTCACAGCGAATACCCTAATGAGATCGAATCCACAGCCAGCAGTGAGTTGGGTATTCGCTTTACACAAACAGCGAATACCCTAATGAGATCGAATCCACTGCCAGCTGTGAGTTGGGTATTCGCTTTACACAAACAGCGAATACCCTAATGAGATCGAATCCACAGCCAGCTGTGAGTTGGGTATTCGTTCTACACTGACAGCGGCGAATACCCTAATGAGATCGAATCCACAGCCAGCTGTGAGTTGGGTATTCGTTCTACACTGACAGCGAATACCCTAATGAGATCGAATCCACTGCCAGCAGTGAGTTGGGTATTCGCTTTACACACTCAGCGAATACCCTAATGAGATCGAATCCACAGCCAGCTGTGAGTTGGGTATTCGTTCTACACTGACAGCGAATACCCTAATGAGATCGAATCGACTGCCAGCAGTGAGTTGGGTATTCGCTTTACACTCTCAGCGAATACCCTAATGAGACCGAATCCACAGCCAGCAGTGAGTTGGGTATTCGCTTTACACAAACAGCGAATACCCTAATGAGATCGAATCCACTGCCAGCTGTGAGTTGGGTATTCGCTTTACACAAACAGCGAATACCCTAATGAGATCGAATCCACAGCCAGCTGTGAGTTGGGTATTCGTTCTACACTGACAGCGAATACCCTAATGAGATCAAATCCACTGCCAGCAGTGAGTTGGGTATTCGATTAACACACTGGGCGAATACCCTAATGAGATCGAATCCACAGCCAGCAGTGAGTTGGGTATTAGCTTTACACAAACAGCGAATACCCTAATGAGATCGAATCCACAGCCAGCTGTGAGTTGGGTATTCGTTCTACACAGACAGCGAATACCCTAATGAGATCGAATCCACAGCCAGCTGTGAGTTGGGTATTCGCTTTACACAAACAGCGAATACCCTAATGAGATCGAATCCACTGCCAGCTGTGAGTTGGGTATTCGCTTTACACAAACAGCGAATACACTAATGAGATCGAATCCACAGCCAGCTGTGAGTTGGGTATTCGTTCTACACTGACAGCGAATACCCTAATGAGATCGAATCCACTGCCAGCAGTGAGTTGGGTATTCGTTTTACACACACAGCGAATACCCTAATGAGATCGAATCCACAGCCAGCAGTGAGTTGTGTATTCGCTTTACACAAACAGCGAATACCCTAATGAGATCGAATCCACTGCCAGCTGTGAGTTGGGTATTCGCTTTACACAAACAGCGAATACCCTAATGAGATCGAATCCACTGCCAGCTGTGAGTTGGGTTTTCGTTCTACACTGACAGCGAATACCCTAATGAGATCGAATCCACAGCCAGCTGTGAGTTGGGTATTCGTTCTACACTGACAGCGAATAACCTAATGATATCGAATCCACTGCCAGCAGTGAGTTGGGTATTCGCTTTACACACACAGCGAATACCCTAATGAGATCGAATCCACAGCCAGCTGTGAGTTGGGTATTCGCTTTACACAAACAGCGAATACCCGAATGAGATCGAATCCACAGCCAGCTGTGAGTTGGGTATTCGTTCTACACTGACAGCGAATACCCTAATGAGATCGAATCCGCAGCCAGCTGTGAGTTGGGTATTCGTTCTACAATGACGGCGAATACCCTAATGAGATCGAAACCACTAGCAGCAGTGAGTTGGGTATTCGCTGTACACACACAGCGAATACCCTAATGAGATCGAATCCACAGCCAGCTGTAAGTTGGGTATTAGTTTTACACTGACAGCGAATACCCTTATGAGATCGAATCCACTGCCAGCAGTGAGTTTGGTATTCGCTTTACACACACAGCGAATACCCTAATGAGATCGAATCCACAGCCAGCAGTGAGTTGTGTATTCGCTTTACACACACACAGCGAATACCCTAATGAGATCGAATCCACAGCCAGCAGTGAGTTGGGTATTCGCTTTACACAAACAGCGAATACCCTAATGAGATCGAATCCACTGCCAGCTGTGATTTGGGTATTCGCTTTACAGAAACAGGGAATACCCTAATGAGATCGAATCCACTGGCAGCAGTGAGTTGGGTATTCGCTTTACACACACAGCGAATACCCTAATGAGATCGAATCCACAGCAAGCTGTGGGTTGGCTATTCGTTCTACACTGACAGCGAATACCCTAATGAGATCGAATCCACTGCCAGCAGTGAGTTGGGTATTCGCTTTACACACACAGCGTATACCTGAATGAGATTGAATCCACAGCCAGCAGTGAATTGGGTATTCGCAGTACACAAACAGCGAATACCCTAATGAGATCGAATGCACTGCCAGCAGTGAGTTTGGTATTCGCTTTACACTCTCAGCGAATGCCCTAATGAGATCGAATCCACAGCCAGCAGTGAGTTGTGTATTCGCTTTACACTCACAGCGAATACCCTAATGAGATCGAATCCACAGCCAGCTGTGAGTTGGGTATTCGTTCTACACTGACAGCGAATACCCTAATGAGATCAAATCCACAGCCAGCAGTGAGTTGGGTATTCCCTTAACACAAACAGCGAATACCCTAATGAGATCGAATCCACTGCCAGCTGTGAGTTGGGTATTCGCTTTACACACTGACAGCGAATACCCTAATGAGATCGAATCCACAGCCAGCTGTGAGTTGTGTATTCATTTTACACTGACAGCGAATACCCTAATGAGATCGAATCCACAGCCAGCTGTGAGTTGGCTATTCGTTCTACACTGACAGCGAATACCCTAATGAGATCGAATCCACTGCCAGCCGTGAGTTGGGTATTCGCTTTACACACACACACCGAATACCCTAATGAGATCGAATCCACAGCCAGCAGTGAGTTGGGTATTCGCTTTACACAAACAGCGAATACCCTAATGAGATCGAGTTGGATATTCGCTTTACACAAACACCAAATACCCTACGGAAGTGGTCCGGAATAAACTGTGATGGGGTGATCCGGAACTGCCATTTTTTGTGTTGTAGTGTATTTTCACGTCATTTCTTTATTTACTTACTCTTATTTTTAGTAACTAATTTGTATCTTTACTCCTAATGGAAGTGACTCTTTTTTTAACCATTTTGAAGGAATATATTGCTGTTGCTTAAGAAGGGCGAATTTTACTTTGAAAATTGTTGGGTAACTTTTAGTGACCGGACATTAACCGGAGTTATTTTTTTGGACTCTGGAAGTTATATCCAGGCGATAACCGGAAGAGATCCGGAATAGACCATGTTGGGGTGATCCGGAACTACCCATTTTTTGTATTTTTATTGAAATAAACGCAATGAGCAGCAGTGAGTTTGTGCCATGAGTTTGGTATTCGCTTTAAACTCACAGCCAATACCGTAATGAGACCGAATCCACTGACAGCAGTGTAAATTGAATAACAAACTCACTGCTGGCAGTGAATTCGGTCACATTACGGTATTGGCTGTGAGTTTTGAGCGAATACCCTACTCATTGAAGAAACACTCTGCAATGCTGCTCATTGCGTTTATTTCAATAAAAATACTTAAAATGGGTAGTTCCAGATCACCCCAACATGGTCTAATCCGGATCACTTCCGGTTATCGCCTGGAAATAACTTCCAGAGTCCAAAAAATTAAGTCTGAATAATTTCCGGTCACTAAAAGTGAACCAAGAATTTTCAAAGTAAAATTCTGTTTTCTTAAGAAACTGCAAGATATTTATTCACAATGGTTAAAAAAACAGTCACATCAATTCGGAGTAAAGGTACAAATAAGTTACTAAAAATTAGAGTAAGTAAATAAAGAAAGGACGTGAAAATACACTACATCATAAAAAATGGCATATCCAGATCACCCTATGATAGTTTATTCCGGACCACTTCCATAGGGTATTCGCTGTTTGTGTAAAGCGAATACCCAACTCACAGCTAACAGTGGATTCGATCTCATTAGGGTATTCGCTGTTTGTGTAAAGCGAACACCCAACTCACTGCTGGCAGTGGATTCGATCTCATTAGGGTATTCGCTGTCATTGTAGAACGAATACCCAACTCACAGCTGGCTGTGGATTCGATCTCATTAGGGTATTCGCTGTCAGTGTAGAACGAATACCCAACTCACAGCTGGCTTTGGATTCGATCTCGTTAGGGTATTCGCTGTCAGTGTAGAACGAATACCCAACTCACAGCTGGCTGTGGATTCGATCTCATTAGGGTATTCGCTTTTTGTGTAAAGCGAATACCCCACTCACTGCTGGCTGTGGATTCGATCTCATTAGGGTATTCGCTGTGTGTGTAAAGCGAATACCCAACTCACAGCTGGCTGTGGATTCGATCTCATTAGGGTATTCGCTGTCAGTGTAGAACGAATACCCAACTCACAGCTGGCTGCGGATTCGATCTCATTAGGGTATTCGCTGTTTGTGTAGAACGAATACCCAACTCACAGCTGGCAGTGGATTCGATCTCATTTGGGTATTCGCTGAATGTGTAAAGCGAATAACCAACTCACTGCTGGCAGTGGATTCGATCTCATTAGGGTATTCGCTTTTTTGTAAAGCGAATACCCAACTCACAGCTGGCTGTGGATTCGATCTCATTAGGGTATTCGCTTTTTTTGTAAAGCGAATACCCAACTCACAGCTGGCAGTGGATTCGATCTCATTAGGGTATTCGCTGAATGTGTAAAGCGAATACCCCACTCACTGCTGGCTGTGGATTCGATCTCATTAGGGTATTCGCTGTGTGTGTAAAGCGAATACCCAACTCACAGCTGGCTGTGGATTCGATCTCATTTGGGTATTCGCTGTCAGTGTAGAACGAATACCCAACTCACAGCTGGCTGTGGATTCGATCTCATTAGGGTATTCGCTGTTTGTGTAGAACGAATACCCAACTCACAGCTGGCAGTGGATTCGATCTCATTTGGGTATTCGCTGAATGTGTAAAGCGAATACCCAACTCACTGCTGGCATTGGGGTCGATCTCATTAGGGTATTCGCTGTCATT
>JAZAYU010001142.1:0-81133 GCA_038501625.1 Corbicula japonica | reverse complement strand
TCACACTACACTTAATAGAACATAGCCCTTTATATTCATTTCCATTTATGAAGTGATTTATATAATTACATACTGGTTTCAGATTACAGCGTTTTTGTTTTCAAATTTGTGGGAGTCGTTAAATAGTAAATTAAGTTGTTTGACAAATTTTAAAATAAAAATGAACATTAACCCCGTGACACCTAAACAATTAAATTGCTCCACCAGAAATTCCGCTTTAGTGTCGCTTTTTTAAAGTAAAAGCAAACTCTTGATTTTAATCTGGAAATGTATGTGCATAATAATATGTATGTACCTATAAATGTTTTTATTTTATCAATAATAATGGTCACGAGAAAGTATAGAAACATTTTGCGCCGAGACAAATGCAAACTAAGGTTAAGTAAGGTCTCTAAACCGCTTTAAAATCCAAAACGTATATCTGGGCTTCACATCTTTCTTAAGAAATGCAAGAGATTTGGCTACATATGTTCATTTAAATCATAGATAAACGCAACGATGACACGATTGGGCATATTGCGTCTTGAAGAACCGATTTAAAATCACTATCTGTCATAGAACTATAAGTTATCTGTTTCCTGATTCCCTTTGTTTTGATTACGGTGAATTTTAGAAACAAAATGTGTTGTTGCTTTATAAAATATACTACATACAATGAATACAAATTACGGTTTCCGAATATCGGGACAAGATGCAACTCAGGATCTGAGCCGATTTCTGGTTTGAGCAATATAGATTTTCACGCGCTAGCCGCCGCTTCGAGTCGTAAAAATATTTATTTATTTTATACGGACACATCCAGACACCGATTTGTGGCTGGGCGCAAACAAAGAACGGGGCTGCACCCAGGGTTTCATACATGTTCAGTTTCTATACAAACGTAGATTTGTATCCACTTATTAGTCTATAATGCTCTGAAGTCATTATTCAGGCGTTAAGGGGCGATTTGAGCATTGGGGCCGCGGAAGAGATGATTTTGGCAGCATAATATCACGGTTTGTAAATTAGACGTCTATTCTTTCAATAATACATAGATTTACATATGCAAAAGTAATAATTGTACAAAGATCGGATAACAAATGATTGATCAGAAATAGTGTCATATCCATATTTACTGAATATTCCTTAGGAAATTATGTTAATTTTATGAAATAAAATATTATATTTACAATTTTGAGCGCTTTTTTGAACATTGAATACGACATTGTTTCGCGTTACTTATTTCGATACATTTAACCATGGTTAAGTATTAGACGCAGATTGTTCTGAGATTGTTCTGAGATTAGCTCTTACTCAACGTGGCTTTAACACCCTGAGGCAATCCCGTAATACATCACCGTTTTCTTGACATTGACACTTGACTGTGTATTAGCTAAGCCGATAACGATTTTCAGGTAAAAACGACGATATTATGGCACGATTGTACTGTTTTTGGCATTGCATAATCGCCAAAGAACCCTATTTGGAAGTCTTGGCCGACGGGGCCGCGACTTGCCGAAATATTGGGGCCGCGGCAGCGGCTCCTGCGATCCCTGCTCCTACGCGCCTGTTATTTACAAACATAAACAGTGCGCCTGTTATTTACAAACATAAACAGTACACATTTTATTCCCTCTCAAGCTGTACTGTGGATATAACAGTTATCGTTGAAACGATTATTATAATGTTGATTTTCATCATTTGTTCTGATAGCGCTGGCTAAACCTTACTCGGAACAGTTTCAGCAAATTTCACAACAAGGACTTGAGCACAATTTTTAAGACTTTCTAAATATTAATTAGTTCATTATTTCTTCGACACCCAGTTTTTAATGGCAATTGAGTTTCTAAATTTCGTAGCTGACAGTTTCGGTCTGTCTATAAAGCCACAAAATATACAGTATCATTCACGTCTCACACAAAACCATTGCCTGCCTGCCTGCCTGCCTGCCTGCCTGTCTGTCTGTCTGTCTGTCTGTCTGTCTGTCTGTCTGTCTGTCTGTCTGTCTGTCTGTCTGTCTGTCTGTCTGTCTGTCTGTCTGTCTGTCTGCAGCAACATTTGGTGCAGTCACACAACAGTGTGTGAATAACTACATAAAGTCATAATTACGTTACTACTCTTTGTGCTGATACTTAACAATGCATGTCTGTCTGAGAAAAGCTACAATAACTGCAGCAACTCCTGTAATGCCTGTCTGCATTTAGCTGCAATAAATTATGAGGTAATACATACATGTGTCTGACATGTTTGCACGAAACCATAATTATTGTGGCAGCACTTGTTGCCGACATGTAGCATTTGGTGATGAAACATAACATTGTATGGTTGTTTGTCCGACTGCATGAAGCAAAAACGCGGGCTAATCACGTTGGTATCTAGCAGATTGGTAACCTTGACATAAATTAGACAAATTTGTCAAGGAATGTAAAGCCGAAGTGAAAACAAGTTAATCAAGGATACCAACAAAGACTTTAAAGTTCAATATGAGGCATGGTCGAGTTTATAAGTGAAGCGTATGTCAAAACTCGACTTAATCTTCAAATGTACGACTGAGGCATGGTCGAGTTTATAAGTGAAGCGTACGTCAAAACTCGACTCAATCTTAAATGTACGAATGATGTTTGAGATTTTGATTTGTCTTTTTAAAAGAACCTATGTTGCCACTTTTACATACTTACTTTAAGAAACATTCATTTTATGTGATTTTATAATGGCATAAATGGCTAGAATTATATCACGTGCATTTGTTCGTTGAACATTAAGCATAGAATAATGGTAATTAAACATGCCTTTGAAGCGTCCACTGAGAGTATTTTACGTTAAGTGATATTGTATAGTGACTACTTACTTCTGGGAGCGAAGTCTTCGGTTACGAGAATTTAGACATACTCGAAAAAGTCCAATGGATTCATAACGTTTTTTCTCCAATAGAATAACAAACGAATAACAAATGCTCGATCAAGAACACCCGGTTACATGTTACTAGGTGAGCTTGGACGTTATCCTATTTCTATAACTGTTAAGCAAGAATGAAAAAAGGGTCTAATTTGCTTCTTGGTAAAGCGAATAAATTGTTCTTTTTACTATATAATTACATGCTTAACCATACAGAAATCCAATGCAAATGGATCTGTAAAGTTAAAAGTGTTTTGGACTCTGCTGGTAGATCACACTAATGGCTTAACCAATTTTTCGACGTTAATAGAAGTACACATAAAATTATTAAAACAAGTCTTATCAGAACAGAACTGAACAATACTTTATTAACTCAAAGCAATAAATACAGGTACATGGGTATACACTTATAATAAATAGGACAATCACATATGACATGGTTAATAAACAAAAAAAGTCAAAAAGTAGGTGATGTAAAAAGGGGGGGGGAATTGTACGATACTTACTGACCAACACCGTGAAGATTGGCATTCTGACATGCAGTTATCTATTTATTTACTTATTATAGTATTATTACTTTATTCAAAATATTTTTGTTAACATCTTGATATATATGTTAAATGAACCTATAATCTGCTCTCCACCATATTACATATTGACTTTGCCCATGTTGCATGTACTACACGTCTGGGAAAAAAATTTGATGTTCTGTTCTGTTCTGTACTTGTTATTCCAAACCTTATGTCAAAATTATAGAATAAGGCTGCACTTTAGATGTCACAATGTTTTCTTAGTGTTATCATGATTAATCATACCAACAAAAAGTAAATTGAGTTTTTTAATCGATTTACCAAACACATTATGTATAATTAATAAATTTTGCATAACGCAGAGTAATCGTCTTAGAGTGATTGAGAATAGAATTTATTTGTTGTATACATTTGCAGGAAAAAGAAATGTATAAATATCTATCATACTTATGAATTGATCCCTAATGAGAATGTCTGTAAATTGGTTAAACAATTAGGTGATCGGACGCGATCTTATAAATGCTTCCTTTTCAAAAGCACTGTGAATAGCTGGTTTCTATAGAGGCGGCAAATATCGACGTGACACATTTTCTTGAATTTTGAAGGCCAATACATGATTTGTCTTTATGATTTGGTAATAAGTATTCAGAGTTCGTAAGTCGGTTAAATAGATACGATGAATAACGTCAAATTATAGCATGTCACGGCACATTGATTGTTAGTTTGACACAGTGTTATAAAGCGCAGAGTAAGATAACAGCAATAGCGATTAAACGCAGATGCATTTCACAAATAAATCAGCAATGGTTTATGTTTTACCTTAAATACAAAGAATATTACGAAATGTAAAGACAGGTTAAGAAAAATTTATCAATGATCTGAGTATTTCTTACATGTTGATGCAGGCACGAAAGTCAAAGCATCACTTTTATGATCATTTTAAGTTTCTTTTCATCCCGATAAACTAACGTAGCAACAACACTATAATTATTTAAATATAGATTCAATACATTTAACAGTAAATAACATAATATATATTTGATAAATGATTACCCAAACTCTAACTGGACAGTCTTTATGTATAAGTACGGTACATATAATGTATATGCATCACTCCAAAGGGTACAAGTAAGGAGTGCTACTGTTGCTGCTGAGGATATTTTCTACTTAAAATATTAGTAATACTACTACTTTTGCTGTTGCTACTGCTACTACTATCGTTACTACTGCCGTTAATAATTATATTATACTTCTACGTCTACGCTATTACTTCTTAACTCTGCTGCTGACACTTCTGCAGTTACAACAACAAAAACAACAACAACTACTACTTCTACTACTACTACTTCTACTACTACTACTATTAGAACTAGGATACTTCTGCAGCTACTACAACAACAACAAGTACTACTACTACTACTACTACTACTACTACTACTACTACTACTACTACTACTACTACTACTACTACGACTACTACTATTATCAGAACTATGATTTTAGTACTATATGTACTTTTCCAAGCAATTTAGAATTAATATACCAGGAACATCCGAATGTCCGTTTTTTCCAAGTGAAACGCTCTCCAGCGTCCTCAATGCTCTTTGTATCAGTGATAAGCCAATCTAAAATCTTCCCGAAGGCACCTCTTGTCATTTGACGAAGTTACCGTCAGCAGCTCCCCCCATGCATCTCACGTGTTTCATTTATCAGAAAGGCTCCCTCCCACATCTTCTAAATGTTTCAGGAGGACGTTCCGTCCTCGTCCGTGTTCGTACTCTATCCACAACCATCCTTTCAGACATCCTCTGTTGCAGGAGAAAGTTCCGTCCGGACCGTCCTCTCAGGCATTCTCTGTTTCAGGATGCAGCTCCCTCCCGTAAGTTCCTCATGTCCAGGACGAGGGCCCCTTACGCATCCTCTTTTGATCCAGGAGGTATTTCCCTTACCATCTGCTCAAGCATTTCCTCTTGTTTTATAAGGCATTTCCATGCCGTACCCTCCTCCAAGGCATCTTCTCTCGTTCTAGGAAGAGATATTCTCCAGCAACGCCCGCTGAGGCATTCCCCTGATTCCTTGTCACCGCACCGTTCCTTCTGGCATCTCTACCTTATTTAATAGGCTACATTTCTTCCACACCCTTCGTTAAGTTCTAGGAAGTAGCTTTCTCAAGCACACTTATGGAATTTACCCTTTACATTTAGAATTCACAGTGGCACTGTTTGTGCATTGTGGCCGCCGTTTAAAGTCCCCCATCCCTTGGTGAGCAAATACATGTAAAGTCATAGAGATATGCGTTTTCTTTACTTTCATATCAATTTGATTCGTTGGTAATCCTGAACAATACCTTTTTTATTCAAACCATCATCATATCTCAACGATGGTGAAAGCCCAATACAAAGTTGACCTTTTTTTACTACATTCATCTATTTTTGCTGACCTGACTGCTTTTGTTCCTATTTTACGAACCGGCAACCTATTGTAGCAGATAAATTAACATAATATATCGAAAGCAATTTTGAAATAGATGAAAAGGGAACTTTTAAAGCAAAAAAAAACGATAATATAAATTCCTTAACAGATACATTAATTGTTGGCAGATAAATGCTAGAACATCAAATGTAGACACTTTTGATACAGAATAGCATGCATTCAGTGGTGGGTTTTGTATTTTGCCTGAAAGATTCTTCTATTGGACGTATATAACAATCTTAAAAAACTATCTATTCTAGTGTTCTTTCACTCGTTTTTGGTCAGTATTTTTTGCAGTGATCTGTAGAACAATCTAAATATAACTGGAAATCCTACCATAATAGATGTCGGTTATTAGCATATATTTAACACCGGCAATTCAACAGGATTATCGTTCATGTAACGTAGATAGATATTTGACACGCTGAAGCATCCGTACATTAGACATTTAATCATTAGTGATCGGATAAGATTGATTTGGTTATCTAGTTGTGAACAGCCAGTCATTCTAACCATTCATGCTTATGTTCATCTGATTTTAACAAATTTATTTATCTTTTTTAACTGTGTTTCATTGCTTAAAATAAATACTTTGCAATTATTTGAATTTATTTCAATAGAAGAACTCTATTCTTTAAAAGGTCAAGGAAGGCAATTGAATATATGGTTAAATGCGTATCTCTAGGTTAAGAAATCATTGAATTTTTTTTCAAACTCATACAAAAAATATCCAACATCCTTGATTATAAAATCTGAATGTAAAATATTAAACTCAGTTTAGTATTACTCTGTATTTGTTTGGTTGTTGAGACGGGAGAAATTGTTTTTGACAGTTGAAAGGAATGACAGTTTAACAGCACACTATTCTGAATCATCAAAATTTCTATCAGTTTATTAAGTTTCAATCATTGGAAATTTTGTAAAATGTAAATATCGTTTTTCTTAAGGCCAATACTAAATAAAAAGTTATGTGACTGGTGATGTCTGTTATGATTTGAGCTTAAAGTCTTCAAAATTCAGGTTCAAAAACGTAAGTAAAGATACATGTACATACATCTTTTAAGTCATTTAAAATTCGAGAAACAAAAGTTTTAAAAATGTTTATCAGGTAACTGCAGCGATAAAATACATCAAACTTCTGTAGATATGATTTACTTTTTAGGTACATAGATGTCATAGATATATAAGATGTTCTGTTTTCACCATGATAGTATAATCACAATTTTGCAATCAAAACGTTGTTTTGAAGCAACATATAAAAATATTTAAGGACATTATAGCCGAGATAATTGACTTCAAAGAATTCAAATTAATATATACACTTTTGATGAATACAGGGAACATTAAACTAAACTATTTTCAAAAATTTAAAATAAAAAGCATGATTATTGTAACATAAGTATTCATTTTCAAAATAAAAACAAAAGTCGAGAGAAGTTTGTGTACATATCGAAGCGAAAGAGTGACAACAATTTATCATGTATTGTGTGAATGTGGATATATTAAAATGTATCATGGACACAACTTAATGGATGAATAATATTCTGCGTATTAAACTAAAGGCTGATAAAAACGGAGACTACTTAAGTTCTAGCAGTGGACATTATGTTAAAATACTTCATAATAATTATATAATATGTTGTGTATGTATGAACATAAAAGTTTAGCTTTTTACAAACCACATCGCTGTTCATATGTTATTTAAATGCAAGTTGCATGCAAGTAGATCGGGCCAACCGAATTCAAGTCTGGACACACGTGCACATGTTAATATAATTTCAATTCGGTCACAGATGATTCAGACGACTTTCGGAAGTCTCCGCTCAAATACGGTAAAAAAAACTCAAACTAGGCACACGCTGATATTTAGTCTAAGCAAAGATCATCAAAATCCAAGCGCAAATTGATAAGGGTGGGAACAAACTTAAAGTTTGTACTATTTTGAGTTAATCATTAGGTGGGGGGGGGGGGGCACATAATAGTTGTGTTAGTTTAGCCTTTTTGGTTCTTACGAGTGTACAAATTATTTGAAACCAGATACGTAGGCTAAAACGACTTAAACGAGATATTAAAAAGCAATTATCGACAAAACAATTACAAATGGGGACATGGTATACGGCCTTTTTAGATAAATCAATAAAGTTGTTCCACTAAACCTCACACTTGTCACTTAAATAAAATATACCATACAATGACAGCTGTAGTGGATTTTCGCAAAACGTTAATATAATTTTCTTACTGATTCCCATTTATAAAGTTGAATGTTTGCATATACATAAATTGACTACTCAGAGAAAACCTACCTGATCTCTCATTAAAAGAATGTCAATTTTATTCTCCCATGTTTACACAGTTTATATTTTTGGTTATGTGTTTGTCTCGTTCAACAATCTGCACATTGCAAGTTCTTTTTTTTTCTTTTTTTAAAGATCTAGGTGGATACACATTATTTTTAAGTACTGATTTATATTAAATGAAAAGTTAAGGGCCTTCCACACTCCTCCCAATTCTATTCATCGATATAAAGAAAATTATCAAAATCTCAATAACGGCAAAATGCTGTGAAATGAAACTTAGCACAATTGTATGTTATTAATGTATCTTTATTTTACAGATGGTAAGACATATTAGAAAAGTAAAGAAAAATAGCAGGATCTAAAAATTCCCTCAACTTCTATTTACATAAATTCACAAAAACTAAACAACACAAAACATCATTTTAAATGCCCACATGAGTAATATGATACGGACAACAATTTATTGTGTCCTCATGATTTACTTATGTAAACTTTACGAGATATTAGTAAAAGTGTGTTTGACCTTCAATTTCCTGGTCGCGGAAACGGATGACAATCACTGATTTCTCTTTTAATAGTTGAACGTTTTTTACAAAGTACACAACATTTTCTTGTCAGTATCATTGCGCTCACGAGGGAATTTAAAGTTATGTTCTGCATCGCATAGTTTTTGTGAATTTATGTAAATAGAATTCAAGGAATTTTTAGGTCTAGCTTTGTTTCTTTTCTTTTCTAAGTTGTCTTACTGTATGCAAAATAAAGATACATTAGAAACCTTCATTTGTGCAAAGTTTCATTGAATTGCATTTTGTCATTACTGAGATTTGATGATTTTTATTTTATCGATGAATAGAATTGGGAGGAGTGTGGCGATGCCTTAAAGCTACCTAACACGATACATACGACTATATTGCAGACCCGGTTTGATTGAGCCTGTTCATGGGCAGTTATGGAAATACATATACATGTTCACGCCTAACCCCTGGTTGAGTGCAACTCAAAATTTACACCAGTAAACAATACAATTTCGATACATCCCAAGCGGTTGTGTGCATATTACGGTAAACATGGAACCTTCAAATTTAATGCGATATTTTCAGATAAATACCTTTCTATGATCAGCGGCGTATGGTCACTAGATAAACGAAAGGGTTTGCCCTAAACGAGAAAACAATTAACCGAGTTGAACAAAAGGCAAACATTAAACAGCAGGATTTATTAATATATTAGGGGCGGTTGAACAATATCCAAAACTTTATTGACACTACCAATCTTAACACTAGCCGAAATATTAAAACGATTTTTTTTCTTCAAGTACCGTTAACATATATACGTATCGTGCTCAACGAACCTCGAAAAGCGTAAGTGATAACAGCACTTATTGAATATACGGGAAACTTTATTACTGTCGCTACACGACACAAAGATCACTACTGTGATATTAACATAGAGAAAATGGGAACTTTTAAATCCACCGAACACGACAAAAATGAAAATATTGCAGGGTCTGTTTGATTAACCTGGCTTTAAGATTATAAAACTGGGATTGGTAAACAGTCTCAAATCTCGGGCCTGTTCATGGGCAGTTATAGAAATTATTCGTTTCTTACATTGTACGTTATTCAAAGTCGATAGGTGGGTTAATACTTAGGTAACTAACAAGATGCAATTTTTAATACAACAAGCGCTCCGAAAACATGTAAATATTAATGAAAATATAACGCTTGAACACATAAACGTGAAGTTTGAAAATAGAAAGAGATGAAAGATAAATAACTCATCCTAGTGTTTCATGTTAGTTATACCTTAAACAATTGCACATACTTCCTAAAATAGTGGTGCATGACAAAATTATTTGAAATCTTCGTCACTGTATCACTAATTTCTTTTTCGCTTGAGTTGGACATAGCATTTGTTACTCAAAGAAAAACATATCACAACAAAGACGTTAAACATAATGGCATTGAGCAAACAAGGACTCGGGGGAAAAAGATGAAGAAGAAAGGGGAATTGTTTCATGAAATAACAACCGTATGAAAAGAAATAGCATAATAAATGTTATTGTCTCTACGTGGAAGCGAACGCGGACCGTCAAAGCGACAGCGCCTAGACATGAAATCCCGACAACGCAACCCACTGAGTTAGTCGGGACAACCCCAGAAAAGGTTGATCGGATAGGCCTGATATAAGCTATCATCACTGCATGATTCCGGTAACTGATTATTTTACTGATAATTTTTCTGACTACCGGTATATGTAAGGGGAAACTTTTTACGGCTGCCACACTGCACAAATAACGTTACTGTGAATTTTAAATGTAATCGTCTCTACCGTGGAGCGAACCCACACCATCAAGGCGACAGGGCCCAGCCATGAAATTCGGACAATGCTAACGACTGAGCTAGCCGGGACAATCCCAGAAAACATTGATCGCGTAGCCCTGATATAGGTTATCAAGAAGAAGAAAGAGTAAAGAATGTTATCATCGTGACTACTAGTATAGTTTTCACAAACGGTGGGCATTTTTGATGTTTGTTTCATTCATTAGAAATATTTACAAAGAATGTTATGTGATTTCTTAAATAAAAACATCAAAAATTAGGTAATAAACAATAGTATACTACAAAAATGTATCACTCAACACGGCTCTTCTTATTACCTTGTTAATGCGGAAAGCTCGAAATATCCCCACAGTTTTATAAATTTACCTTATTAGATTTTTTATTTGCAAATAAGTTGAGGAAAACATGTTGAAAATCAGGAACAAACCAAAGTGCACTCCGCGAATAACAAAGTTTACCTTATTATTCTAAATCGTCAGTTTTCGCCCTCTCTTTGTTCTTTTTTTTCTTTGCTCACACACAAAGAACCGTAGTTTTCTGATAGTTACGTTGATCACTATCGTGTCACTTTTATTTTGAATCACAGTTATAGTTTATTATCCGTAATAAACATTAAATTGTGTTTTTTTACTTTATTACACACATGTAAAGTTCCAACAAATAGCCCTCGAAAAAATTTTAATCAACCTTGCCGCCATGTTACTGGAAAGAAAAGAACGGAATCTTGCCGCCGGGGGGTTTGAACCAGATTATAGGGTGCACCGACCTCATACTCATATTTATAAACAAGTAAAAGTTGTCTTGATGAATTAGCTTTAACCAATCTATCTACTCGACCAAGTTGTCTTGATGAATTAGCTTCAACCAATCTATCTACTCGACCAAGTTGTCTTGGTGAATTAGCTTCAACCAATCCATCTACTCGACCATGTTGTCTTGATGAATTAGCTTCAACCAATCTATCTACTCGACCATGTTGTCTTGATGAATTAGCTTCAACCAATCTATCTACTCGACCATGTTGTCTTGATGAATTAGCTTCAACCAATCTATCTACTCGACCAAGTTGTCTTGATGAATTAGCTTCAACCAATCTATCTACTCGACCATGTTGTCTTGATGAATTAGCTTCAACCAATCTATCTACTCGGCCATGTTGTCTTGATGAATTAGCTTCAACCAATCTATCTACTCGACCATGTTGTCTTGATGAATTAGCTTCAACCAATCTATCTACTCGACCATGTTGTCTTGATGAATTAGCTTCAACCAATCTATCTACTCGACCATGTTGTCTTGATGAATTAGCTTCAACCAATCTATCTACTCGACCAAGTTGTCTTGATGAATTAGCTTCAACCAATCTATCTACTCGACCATGTTGTCTTGATGAATTAGCTTCAACCAATCTTTCTACTCGACCATGTTGTCTTGATGAATTAGCTTCAACCAATCTATCTACTCGACCAAGTTGTCTTGATGAATTAGCTTCAACCAATCTATCTACTCGACCAAGTTGTCTCGATGAATTAGCTTCAACCAATCTATCTACTCGACCATGTTGTCTTGATGAATTAGCTTCAACCAATCTATCTACTCGACCATGTTGCATGCAAAATCACACAAGCATACAAAACATATCTAACATGAATCTAATGTAGTAAATAAATATTAACTTTATATCATAAATATTAAAACTAAACGAGGAAGCTGCTCATAATTTTATTATGACAGGTAGTGGTTTAAAAATACACAGGTTACCTTATCTTTGACTTTTCGAGTTATTGCGGCTAAAATGTGTTGTCTGTTTTTAATAACAGTCGTCTGGCCTTTGACCATGGTAAATGAAACGTCATGCACTTTGTTCACATTATTTTACAAATAAATCATATTTCGAGAAAATATCTTGAGTACTTATTTAGTATCGCAGAATTCTTTTTTGCGGACGCATGGACTGACGGACGGATGGTAAACCTATTGTTCCCTTCGGTACTCCGGTAGCGGACTAATGAGTCGTAACAGAATGTCACGCCTTCAAGTATGTCTGTCTATCCTGGTATACGACAACAATATAACTCTAACAACACGTGACAGGACGTCACCCTTTTGATATCTACCAGATACGACATTGCTACCCAGGACTTCTCTCCTTACATACCTCATGTTCAGTACCATTGTCCAACAATGATATGTTAAACAAAAAGTGAAACCTGCATATTAGGAACTGCCACAACCAGAAGACAGCCTCCACACGCACACCATAAACAATTAACGTAACTGAGAACCAGAGGGGTTACCGCCTTGAAACGGAAGAGATTCTTCAATATTTTTTATGCATAATAATATACATTTGTTCAGTACTGGCACGTGAAATTTCTCACAATAAGTGGTCAGCAATGCAGGGTTCTATGGTGCAGAGAATGGTTGGAGGAGACGCAAAATCAAGTAATTGCTTGAGTCTTATAGCAAGACGATTTCGCTCTGTCGCCGTAAAGAAAAATCGTTATCGCAGGCAGGTAGGCTTTTTCTGCACACACAAAGTCTAAATTGATCAACATTAAATAATCTCTAAAATAATGTACACTATTCCATTGCAGTGCAAAGCACGGCGCATGTTTTATATTAAACCAGTGGTTATAACATTTCTTATTCATTCTTCTTTTGTCATTGAGAAATAGGCTTTAAACGATGTGTTAAGGTAAACTTCCAATATACATTTAAAGTTTAACCTGGATTCATGCTTTAAAATCTAGTTGTATAGTTGCCTTCAGATTTACTGGTGGGAAAGAAAATTGAACAATGGGCCGCTTACGTGACTGTCAACCACTTTGCTACCCTAATGTCGTAAATATTTGCTTCGTTACGGCACTGAAAGGGGCGGGGTTTCAGCAACTCGATAATGTTGCATGCAGTCTGTCTAAAAGTTTAACTAAACTGCAGTAGTAGCGACAATCGCATTCATTAATGGACGTAAAACTATAAAGTGTAAAGCAAATAAAGAAGAAGTTTAATTAATAGGAATTAATAAATATAAAATACTGTGAATTCTTATTTCAACAGTTTTAAATGTAGAGCATGTTATAACAAAGAAAATACTTACAGAAGGCTATCAGTGAGTACAGTAATAGTCAAGTGATAGACACATTTCTTATTCAATTCAAACTTGGAAGCCAGCCACTTTTTGTGTAAAAGTGTAAAAGTAATATATGTTTTAAAAATAATATCGCGTGACTATTTAGTTACATGTAATTATAAACAACTCTTAGTAGATGTGTGATATATTCTTCATTGAAGAAATGAACTGCATGTTTCAAACGGAAATGGTTTTCAAAGTGTTCATGTGAACACATGAATAATTTGAAGGACTTTTTATAACTCTTACAGCATTGATTAATATCGGTAAGTATAATTGTATTTGTTTTATGACGAACACATTGGTGTTTACTATTTTAATAGTAAAATGTTACAATACAAAATAATTGCCGTAGCAAACACGAGTGCAGACCATGACAATTTGTACCTGTTAACCCGCGAGTCAATTTACCAAGTTTTAGCCGCATAGTTTATTTATCCAAACGTATCCAGGCACATTCTCGCTCGCGAATGTCAGCAACAAATGCAGTTCACCTAGCTAAATTCATACATGTAAGAACAGGCGATGTTCAGCCACCGAGTCAATTTACCAAGATAATCAGCGAGGTTAAGAGGCTATCTACAACTGTAGAGTCAAATTTTCCCAAACTGTATACAGATAAGCGATACCTCACTGTCCTGTAACCCGCAAAATTCAGATGCAAACCCGATGTTAAATTAAAGAGATATATCCATGCCAGCGAACACCCGCGAGATTCAGCCACATAACTGATTTACGCAGCAGTCACCACGGCGAAATGATTTACCCACGTGTGTCAAAAGTACGAAAGCCCGCGTTGTTTAGTGCTGAAATGATTTACCCTCATGTATCAAGAGTACGATAGCCCGCGTGGTTAATTGCTGAAAAGATTTACCTACGTGTATCAAGAGTACGATAGCCCGCGTTGTTAAGTACTGAAATATTTTACCCGCGTTAATCAATAGTTCGATAGCCCGCGTGGTTTAGTGCTGATTCAGAATGATAAGAATAAGATAGCCGGCAAGGCTCAGAGGTGACTGCATTAATCCACATAAACTCAGAGTACGAAAAACAACAACACACGAGATTCTGCGAATTATCAAAACTTATTTGATAATCATCTGCTCTTAGAGGATTACTTTATCTATGATTGCATTCCAACCCCTATTTACCAAGTTGTATTTCGCATTTAATGAATCGGCAGAGAGCTCAAGTACATGTATCATGTTACCAATCATGACGATCGTCGATATTATATTTTTTTTAATATTGAATTACTTATTTTTTACTTGCTAAAAGCGTTTAGAGTCAATAATCAAGCACAGGGTATATCAATTATATTAATAGACCCTGTCAATCTATTCCAAAACACAAGAACAAAATAACTCGAAGGATATAAATTCAAATAATGAAAACGAAGAGTCTTACAGTCTTTTAAAAAAGAATAACTTGTCATGCAGTGATTGTTACGTATATCAGGGCTATCCGATCAACCTTTTTTGGGGTTGTCCCGGTTAGCTCAATCGGTTGTGTCGCAGAAATTGCAGGGCTAGGCGCTGTCGCCGTGACGGTGCGGGTTCGCTCCCAGCTAGAGGCACTATCATTTGAAATTCACGGTAGCGCTATTTGTGCAGTGTGGCGGCCGTAAAAAGTCTCCCCGTACATATAGTCAGTACTGTTATCAGTAAAATAACCAGTTACCGATGTCATGCAGTGATTGTTACGTATATCAGGGCTATCCGATCAACCTTTTTTGGGGTTGTCCCGGTTACCTCAATCGGTTGCGTCGCAGGAATTGCAGGGCTAGGCGCTGTCGCCGTGACGGTGCGGGTTCGCTCCCAGCTAGAGGCACTATCATTTGTTTTGTTAACCTTTTAAGTCTAAAATGAAACTTTGCATATTCTTAAATACATACCAAAGGTAAACGAAATGTGAAATTATGAAAGGTATAATAATGATCATGATATTCACTGTTTCATTGAGACGTTTTGCTGGACATAATTAAAATACACATATTTTACATGTATCAACAGGCCTGTATATGAAAACATATTTTTTTTCCGCAAATAAATGAGTTTAACCCTTATTATTTGCATTTCCCCTGGTTGACAAAATATAAGAGTATTGTTTGAACAATTAGTATTGTTTCCAAAACATGATAGCGACAATCTCATTGTATCTGATTCGCTTTCGTCTTCATCTTACTGATATAGTTTAAGGCAATCATTGGACATTTTAAACCTAAATATTTGTGAATAACTGCATATAGTACAAATGTATAATTAACAGTTGACGCTTTAAATTTATGTAAGCAATCATAATCAATAAGACTAGGAATGTACATAAGAAGCCATGGGGTTTAACAGCATTGGCTGTCGGATATATTCTTTAAGATATTGAAGAATATCATTAATAAACTTTGTAACTAAAATTTGAAGAAAACAGTGATATATGTGGTAAAGTTGTATTTCAGTAACATCTGCTTTATATGTGGTTGTATGCAATCTTTTAAGTCATGTTGTCATTATCACATTTAAGTTTCTTTTACAGACATTTAACATTTCCTATATATCCTTTATTAGTATGATAAAGATAGCGATGAGATAGTACTATCTGTGAAATTTAGTGTATTCGGTTAAAATCAGTTAACTTTAAGGGACTATTTCTCATTTCCGAGGAGCTTCTTTCCTTTGTTTTATAGAGCATGAATACTGAATGTGCTTTGTTTTATTCTGCATACTTAAATAAAAATAAATTAATTAAAAAGTGAAATATGCATATCAGGAATCGCCACACTCACAAAAAACAGCCTCCCCACGCAGCGAAAAAAAAGAGGGGAAAAGAGAGCATGTTTGTTAAAAGTATGTCACATCAAATAAGACGCAACAAACAATTAACGGAAAAAGAGAACCGTTGGGGTTAAAGCCTAGGAACGGTCAGTGGCAAAACAAATTGCTACTGGCGGTTTAAACCTGATTCTATGGTGCCTCAACCTCAAACTTGCCCCAACAGGTTCTCATATGAAAAAACAAGTGCACGTTGTCTTTGTGAAAAAAACTTCAACCAATCCATCTGCTGAACAATGTAGCATGCAAAAGCAAACGCACATATAAAACATAAGAAGCTTATAGCCTTGT
Organism: Corbicula japonica; assembly: GCA_038501625.1. Lineage (NCBI taxonomy): Eukaryota > Metazoa > Mollusca > Bivalvia > Venerida > Cyrenidae > Corbicula > Corbicula japonica. The sequence continues at coordinate 64,369 of JAZAYU010001142.1, read as the reverse complement.
AAAGCACAAGAGCGGGTACTCATTGATCTTACCGATACCAGGGCACCTGAAGTCAAATCAACAAAATCACGATGGCAGGAATAAAAGAAACAAATCGAGCTTCTTTGTTCTTTTACAAGATTTCCCCATAAAAACTTTAACCCCTGCCACCGTCGTGCAACCGAAGAGGTAAGCATAATGATCAACGGTTGATAGGTTTATCATCAGGCATGCAGAGCGCTGTAGAATATCATGTTGGTAACCTTTCTTTTTTAATTTTTAGATGGTTTGTACGAATAACGTAAAACAATGATTATTACCTTTTATTTTCTTAAGTTTATAAATAAAATCAATACAAAAAATTGGCTGTAAAATATCTTGCTGCAATTGTGATTTTAAACCGCAACTGTATTTTTAGCATCAACGGTTAATCACGTGTCACTCTAGCATTAGGTTCTTGCCATACTAAGTCACGAACATCATGATAGGAACTAACAAAACTACTCAACCAGGTGTACTCAAGCGCATTATAATTGCAACTAAAAAGCAAGAAGAAGGTGGTCATATTTTAGCAGTGTATGTGCTTAATCTTTATGTTGTTTATTATTCTAACTATTCCTTATCCTGTTTTTGAAAATCTAAATCTCTTTTCCCCTTATCACAATAACCTGTGTATATTTTACAAACACATTTTGTAACTACTAGTAGAATACGTTCTAAACAAATGTTAATAATTATGTTGTTAGCATTGTTTTTTACGAATGTAAGGCTTCATTTACTGGGCTTAATATATATGTGCCTTGACATTTTTTCAAGAATATGATCTCCCCATTGCCGAAATGTAGAAACAAACAAATATTATAATGAATTTGCATGTTTAACACAATCAGTAAACAGAAGATTTGTGAAATGAATATAGAATGTTAAAAATTATTACATACATCTGCATTTAACTGTTTCGTGCAAGGTTTTAAACATGACATACCTCTAAGTTGTAACACTCGTGATCATTATTTAATTGACTGATAACATATAAACAGTAAGTAATCATTAGTATATATTCAAGCTTTACAGTGCTGTAATTAAAAAAATCAAAAAGAAGCATAAAGACATTGCAAAAAGAAGCAACACGTCGTATATTTATGCTGTTGTCAATGATTTGCATGAAAAAATCGTTATGCACGTAAATATATGTTCTATAAGACTAATTCTGTTTACTGCTCAAAAGTTCACCGTATTATATTTTACATTTCATTATGCGTAATATATTCCTAATTATTTCTCCAAAAATGATTAGTTTACATTAATTTGTGATAATGAATGTTTTGTTAAGATACACAATACTTCAATTGTTTAAATAATAACATTTTGCTTTATGTTTTTACAACAACGAGCTTGTACTTGCATAAACATGATAAAGTTTGTCGGTTTGAAAAATCAACACTTAAAATAGGTCATTTAAATATTTGGTTGAAGTTAAGAATGGTGCTCCAGTCCGCAAGCCAAGCGTCGTAAATATTTACTTCGATACGTCAATGACGAGGGCGGGGCTTCAATTAATGCATGCGCAGTTCGCTTAATGTTGATTGATACCAGCACAATACCGCTGTATGTTTGCGCTTCTATACGACAGTCAAAAAGCGGAGTTTCTGTTAAAGCATGCGCAGTGTTTTTTAAGCTTTGTTTGTTTAATGGAAGATGACACAGTTAATTCAATTATTTACCTGTCCGATATAGAGACGATTCGAACCAGGTGGTTATTATATTTAACATATGAACCATGTCACCTTGTTAAGGGATTGCCACACTCCTCCCAACTTTGTTCATCGATAAAAAGAAAATTATCAAAATCTCAATAATGGCAAAATGCCGTTCAATGAAACTTAGCACAAATGAATGTTACTAATGAATCTTTATTTTGCATACAGTAAGACACGCCAGAAAAGTAAAGGAAAAACGCTAGACCTAAAAATTCCTTAAAATTCTATTTACATAACTTCACAAAAACTAAGCGATACAAAACATTATTTTAAATTCCCACGTGAGCGCAATGATACTGACAAGAAAATGTTGTGTACTTTGTAAAACAAATTCAACTACTAAAAGACAAATCAGTGATTGTCATCTGTTTACGCGACCAGGAAGTGACCAGAAACTTGAAGGTCAAACACACTTTTACTAATATCTTGTAAAGTTTACATATGTAAGTCACGAGGACACAACAAGTTGTTGTCAGTATCATATTACTAATGTGGGCATTTAAAATGATGTTTTGTGTTGTTTAGTTTTTGTGAATTAATGTAAATAGAAGTTTAGGGAATTTTTTGATCTCGCTATTTGTCTTTACTCTTCTAACGTATCTTACCATCTGCAAAATAAAGATACATTAATAACATACATTTGTGCAAAGTTTCATTTAACGGAATTTTGCCGTTATTGAGATTTTGATATTTTTCTTTTTATCGGCGAACAAAGTTGGGAGGAGTGTGGCAATCCCTTAACAATATCAAATTTACACCAAAAAACATAATATATTAATTGCCAGAACAGAGCGTTTACATACATAGTCGCACGAGGAAATGTTGATATCCAATCATATGACGATGTAATTTCCTATAATAACTATCTTGCGTAATAGCGCATGCCAAAATATTACCAAATAAAATATATTTCGTTAATTATTAATACAAGGACGAAACCAATTTCACCATTGTTTTTTTTACTATTTTCAAATGCGAGCAAACGATCGTTAACGAGGTTCAGCCGCAAGCCGATATGACCAGCTGTATCTATCCAAAAATACGATAACCTACGAGGTTTACCGCTAGGCCGATTTAACAAGCTGAATTTCGAAAACGATCACCCGATGGGAACAACAGCAGAGCTCATTTACCCAGCTGTATCGAGACGTTTGATTATCCCCGAGGTTCAGCCTCAGACACTTATCGTAAGCATTTATTTAGTGTCAATACATAGTTGTATACCGTTCTCCCTCAGACAATTTAAGTTGTTATTTTCATCCCAAACCTAATGTGCTTTATGACGCGACGCAGTTAATGAATCGAAGTTTGAATGTTAAAGCATCAAATTACAATCATAACGATCTTATACAGACTTTGAATGAACGATTCAATCTTGGTTACAGGTCTTTCATTCAATAAAATAAGTATGTCTTAACATGATTTCAATAAACTCTAATATCGCTTGCACCTGTAATAATATATAAACATTCAAAAATCATTGACTGTTATACACATTTTTGATAATTCAATTTTACTGTTATAAATATTACTAATAAATAAAATGTATGTGATCCGAATTAAATCTCCAAAATAGGTGAATTAGCTGCCTCTCGGCCTTAAAATTCCGAGTGACAAACTTTAATTGTATTCCAAAGTTGTGTTTACACCCATATGTGCGACTGAAATGAGGCGGAGCAGGAATTTAAACAAGGAAAACTCACAACGTAAACTGTACCTTGTTTCCTCAGTACCTTGTTTCATTAGCATTTCTATTATGTTTGTGGGTTTGTTTTTTTTTTTTTGGGGGGGGGGGGGGGGCTGGGGGAGGGGCAGAACTGGGGATAAACATGTATTACATTTCTTCAGTAATAAATATAACCATCTGTGCTAACTTGGAAACATTAACTTGTTTTTTGATTTGAGAACATTATCGGTAACGAGACAGTCTTGTTCTTTGACATCTATGTTGGCATAAAACTGCCACCACTTAATTATCAGGTTTCATGAAAACCTTTACGAAACTAATTTAGGTTTTTGTTATAATCACGACATTCTGATAGTGCTTTGCACTGACAGTACTTGAAGAAAACTTTCATGCAAAGTTTCGCATTTATACATGTATGCAGATAACTTTTCGTGAGACCAGATAATTTTTTCACGTATAATTTTCAATCTCTTATTCGGTAGAAATTTTTGTTTTTGTTTGGTGATGACGGTACTGCTATTACTTCCCTTTATTGTGTGGTAGTATTCATTACAATTGTACACTGTGCTGGTTTGTAACAAGAAATTATGGTATTAAATGTTATAATAGTACGATTATATATTGACAATAGTTATCTTCTTGCAAATATAAAACTCTAAATTAAAACGTTTTCTTTGTAGAGATATTGAGAAAGATAAATACAAAGCACACATGTTTCCGCCTTAATTACCCCGTTATTCATCAGCGTCAAAAATACAATCACAGTTTATAGAGAACACTAGAAAACAAAATGCAATCTAAAGAAAAAACGTAGCATTATCTTTTTTGTTTATACGAATATTTATTGATTGAGTGAGTAATTGATTTGTTGGTTCGTTATTATCGGCGCAATAATCAAATAGATCTAGTCTGAAAGACAATTTTACTTTAAAGAATATGTTATTTTGATTATAAATGTCAACCAGTATGCGTTCACAGCAGCAAGTGATGCAATGACGACAGAAGAAGCATTCCGAGTATGTTCCGTTTCGATTGTTAGTGTGTATCATGAAAACTAAACCATTTATGCTACTTCAGGGGGTCTATATCATGATAACATACTATCTACTTTAGGGGTCCATATCAAGATTGCATACTTGGCTACTTCAGGGGGTCTGTATCATTTAAACATACTTGGCTACTTCAGGTGTATATATCATTATAACATACTTGGCTACTTTATGGGTTCATATTATGAAAATATACTTGACTACCTCCGGGGTCTATATCATGACAACATACATGGCTACCTCAGGGTTTTATATCATGATAACATACTTGCTACTTTAGGGGTCCATATCATGATAACATACTTGGCAATTTCCTGGGTCTATATCAAGATAACATACTTTGGAACTTCCTGGATCTATATCATGATAACATACTTTGCTACTTCAGGGGTCCATATCATGATAACATACTTAGCTACTTCAGGGGTCTATATCATGATTACATATGCAACTTCCTGGGTCTAATGATGACAACACACTTGGCTACTTTATGGGTCCATCATGATAACATACTTGGCTACTTCAGTTGTTATATCATGATAACATATTTGGCTACTTCAGGGGACCATATCATGATAACATACTTGGATACTTCAGGGGTCCATATCATGAAAACTTACTTGGCTACTTCAGGGGTCCATATCATTATAACATACTTGGCTACTTAAGGGGTCCATATCATTATTACATACTTGGCTACTTCAGGGGTCTATATCACTATAACATACTTGGCTACTTCAGGGGTCCATATCATTATAACATACTTGGCTACTTCAGGGGTCCATATCATTATAACATACTTGGCTATTTCAGGGGTCCATATCATTATAACATACTTGGCTACTTCAGGGGTCAATATCATTATAACATACTTGGCTACTTCAGTGGTCTATATCATTATAACATACGTGTCTACTTCTGGGGTCCATATCATTATAATATACTTGGCTACTTCAGGGGTCTATATCATGATAACATACTTGGCTACTTTATGGGTCCATATCATGAAAATATACTTGTCTACTTCAGGGGTCCATATCATTATAACATACCTGGCTGCTTCAGGGGTCCATATCATGATAACATACTTGGCTACTTTAGGGGTCCATATCATGATAACATACTTGTCTACTTCAGGGGTCCATATCATTATAACATATTTGCCTACTTTAGGGGCCCATATCATTATAACATACTTGGCTACTCAGGGGTCCATATCATTATAACATACTTGGCTACTTCAGGGGTCCATATCATTATAACATACTTGGCTACTCAGGGGTCCATATCATTATAACATACTTGGCTACTTCAGGGGTCCATATCATTATAACATACTTGGCTACTTCAGGGGTCCATAACATTAAAACACACCTGGCTTCTTTAAGGGTCCATATCATGATATTATACTTGGGTACTTCAGGGGTCCATATTATAATAACATATTTGGTTACTTCGGGGGTTTATATAATGCAAACATACTAGGCTTCTTCAGGGGCCCTTATTATAATAATATACTTGGCTACTTCAGGGGTTTATATCATGATTACATACTTGGCCATGTTTAATTAGTGTATTTGTACTTAATGTTACATCAGACTTAATGTGTTGTGCAAACAAATACTTATCTAGCTATTCTAGCTTCATTCACTGATAGTGTTCTTTCGGGCGAGGCAGGTTTTATTATTGGTACGTTATAACCTTTTTGGTATTGACTTAATTCTTTTAATATTAATAAGTTCAAAAGATCTCCTTCTTGTGTCCCCAAATACGCCTTATAGTCCCCACCCTTTTATCAAGTGTATGTTGAAATGGTAAGTTGAAATGAAAAATAGTTCCAACTTACGTATAAGAGCTACAAACCTTTAATTGGGATACTTATTATTTCGATGAAAAAATAATATTGAGCGATACCCCGTTTGTGTAGCTATTTGATATATAAAACTATAATAAACTATATTAATCAGCTGCTACCTGTGCCTCATATTGATTAACTAAATTGCAGAAAAAAAACTCATCGCTAGTGGGATTCGAGCCTGCATTATCCGGATGATGTGTACGAAGATTTACACCTTAACCAAGAATCCTTAACAATAATCTTATGGTATATTTGCTATTTCTTTCTATAAAAGTTAAGCTATTGCCAAGATTTGAACATGAATATAGCCCTGTACATTCATTTAAGAAACATTATGTAGTATGTATTTGACACACCACATTGTTTAAAAACGACATATGATTTGATATCTATTCAAAGGAGTAGGTTCACGAAGGCCTAATATAGGCCTAAAAATATGTAAAATTTTAAATTTCGTTATATATATCTTAAATTTTAATGCCATTGAATACATTAATAGTTATACTTTTCATATCTTAAAATTTTATATTGATTACTGCTAAAGGTGTTTGACAAGGGGCCATCAAAATTGCTAAAAATGAGGAAAATCTGCAAAAATTCATGTTTTTGTCCATTTTTACAACAGATTTTAGAGGATTTCGATAAGGGCACACTTATCGACCAAAATCAAATTTTGACCATGAATTCAGCACACATTTATACAAAGAAAATTCTTTAAATTAGTTTGGTCGAAGCCTGTGCCCAATATGAAAATCACCAAAATATGATGAAAATTTAACAAAAAATTGCATTTGGCAAACATTTTCAAATATCAGACATATATGACATACTTAATTTTTTATTTTGGTTTATGAATTCATCTTGACTTTTTATCTTTTCAAGAAAACAACCATTATAAATTATAAAAAGCACACTTTCTGTGATGTAAATGCAATTTGAAATTTGAGATAATTTTAGGCCAACTTAGAGCCTTCGTGAATCTACCCCTTTTTATGTCGGTAGTTTATTTTATTTATACATTGCAATTATGTTTTTGGTTTGAGCATAAATGCAGCGTTTGTTAGATATCAAACACTCAAGCTGTCGAAAATTCACAACTACACAATTCACACAAGTTTTTAGTTCTGTATAGATGCAAACCTCGGTGTGTTAAGTAATCCTGAAACTTTATGTCACGATATTTTGTTCATTATAAGAGCCTGTGGCGGCCGAAAAAGTCCAGTACATATAGTCAGTAAATTCTTGGTTTCCGGTGTCATGCAATGATAACGTTTATCAGGGTTATCTGATCAACCTTTTTGGGTCGTGTCCCGGTCAGCTATATAGGTGGCGTAATTGGCATTGCATGGCTAGGTGCTATCGCCGCAAGGGTTCGCTCCCTTGTAGGGTAATATCATTTGAAATTCACAGTTGCGCTATTTGTGCAGTGTGGTGGCCGTAAAAAGTCTCCCTTACGTATAGTCAGTACTGTTATCAGTAAATAATCGGCTTCAGGTATCATGCAGTGATGATAACGTTTATCCGGGTTATCCGATCAACATTCTGGGGGGTTTGTCCCGGTTAGCTCAGTAGGCAGAGTAATTGGCATTGCATGGCCAGGCGCTGTCGCTTCCCGGTAGAGACAATATGATTCAACATTGTGTGGGGGTAGTCCCGGTTAGCTCAATAGGTAGAGTAGTTGGCATTGCCTGGCCAGGCGCTGTCGCTTCCCGGTAGGTGCAATATGATTCGATATTTAAAATATGAAAAAAAAATTGGTTGTAAAGATTTGAATGTATTGTATTTCAATTGTAGGTTTCTGTCAACTGTATTCAAGGCGTCACTTAAAACATGTAAAACAGAAGCCATGGCAACTGCACTCGATCCAGCATTAACAAAGAAAACATTTATTAACTGGCTCAAAGGAGCCTTAGCGGTTCTTTTCACGAGAGAAGCGTTGACAGAGTTTGTTAAAAGCGAGATCTCCGACTTCCAGAGAGACTTGCTACAATATATCTTTACAAAGAACGGCATCCCGTTAGGTACAAGATGCAGTTCTTGTACGACAGCGAATATGTTGAGATGTCCAACACAAGAGTTTTGTGACAAGAGAGGAAAATGTAAATTACATGATCCAAACGTGCCGAATAAAAACCCCAACCAGAAGTGTCCAAACAACATTTGCCATAATGTAAAGGATGCCATACTCAAACACCATAGATTCCAAGGACCTACCTGGCAAATAACAGATGCTACGAAATGGTGCTCGGATGCAGTCGAAATCGCGAAATGTTATTTGCCTTCTCTTATTGAGTATGGAAATAAGAATGTGTTTGCCGAGATTGACTTTAATGGTACAGTAGGAATAATAATTAGCAACATCCGGTTCCAAAACAAAATGACGGCACAATTAAATCGGGAGCCGAACCTTTGTTCAAAGGTAAATTTTAACTAATCTTACACTTAAATCAATATAAATTTTATTATTTCGTGTTTTAAATATATTATTCTGTTTAGGTAACTGGTTGCAGTTTTTTTTGCGGAGCTCAACAAATGAAAATAAATTATAGTTATACTTTTTCTGGACTACTTCGGACACAAAAAAAATACTTTGACGAAGCACAGACTGTCAGCAGTCAGCGCAAAGACAAATCAAAAAGACATTCTAAATAATGCGTGTACTATGATAGTTGAGTTACAACAAAACATTACATACATACTGCACTGTTCTCACATTGCTATTTGATATTGTATTACACATTCTAAGATGCATGCATGTGCTTAACTCTACTTACATGTATAAACTGACAGGTTCGGAAAATGATCAATGACGACATCCGTCACTCAGCGAGCTTTGAGTTATCTGACATTCAGCTTGCCCGGTGTATTGACGGTCTCCTAGATCTTCTCCGGGACCCCAAGTTCCTTCGTCATGACCAACACGCTAAACATGCTGTCGACAAAATCAACGAGGTTTGTTGTAAATAATTATCTGTACACAACCATCGTCTGTGTTGTGTGATATACTACGGTGTAGCTTACATTTATACGTCTGTTTCACGGGGTTCATGTTTACAGCACTTCTTAGTTTAAACTGCATGTCGTCTTTGTTTTGTTAAGAAGAACTACATGTATGAATTTATGTTGTTCTTTTTGTCTCTGCTTTCATGTGCTGCTATAAACTACCAAAAATTGCCTTTGATTCTATTCTTGGCAAAAGACAACGCGTAAATAGCTTAAGGGCTTGCCACAATCCTCCCAATCCAGTTCATCGAGCTAGACCTAAAAATTCCTTAAAATTCTATTACCATATATTCACAAAAACTAAGCGATACAAAACATAATTTTAAATTCCCACGTGAGTGCAATGTTACCGACAAGAAAATGTTTTGCACTCTGTAAAAAAAACTTTCAACTACTAAAAAGAGAAATCAGTGATTGTCATTCGTTTACGCGACCAGGAAGCGACCAGAAAATTGAAGGTCAAACACACTTTTACTTATATCTTGTAAAGTTTACAAATGTAAGTCACGAGGACACAATAAATTGTTGTCACTTTCATGTTACTCATGTGGACATTTATAATGATGTTTTGTATTGTTTAGTTTTTGTGAAGTAATGTAAATAGAAGTTGAGGGAATGTTTAGATTTCGCTATTTTTCTTAACTGTTCTAACGTGTTTTACCATTTTGCAAAATGAAGATACATTAATAACATACATTTGTGCAAAGTTTCATTTAACGGCATTTTGCCGTTATTGAGATTTTGATACTTTTCTTTTTATCGATGAATAGGATTGGGAGGAGGGTGGTAATCCCTTAATTATTATATATCGCAGGGTTTTAATCAGTTCAGCGTGAAAATTTAAATGATATATGTCGTCAATCTTTGCATTCACATCAGATTTAACTATATGGAAATTATTCCATTTTACGGAAAAAAATAATTTATGCTCACGTGAAAATTTCACATGTGTCTTTTGCGTGAATTTCGTCCGCTGGAACAGTTGATATGATCATTTTGAACACATATTTAATATGCGTATTCGTCTATTACATTCAGCATAATCATAAGTATATGACTCGATGTTGCATGTTTGTAAAGGAAAAATAGTACATTCATCAGCTACATGTATTCAAACGTTAGAATATTAAGTGTCAAAGCAAGACTAGTGCTTGTTTTTTCCGGCTTATACAATGTATCATTTAATGTTTGCTTCAGCTGAAGAATAACACCTTGGTTATCACAGCGGGTGATATCACTAAAGTCCTGGACGAAGATATCAGTAAACGTATCAGTGAGAAGCAACAAGAAGCTATTCAATCTATACTGGACCATCTAGCCAAGGTCCAGGAAGCATCAGTGGCAAGTTTGAGAGAGATCATAGAAGCAAGAAATACAGCGATCAAAGCCATTCAGCAGGAAGCCGAACAACAAATAAAGAATGTTAAGCAATCTGTCACCGAAACGGACGACGTCCTTTTCAAAGGTAAGTAATTCTATTTCGTAAAAAAATACTTTCATTTTCTTGTGTTGATAATATTTTTGAAAAAGCTTATCAAGTTGATACTGAACACAAAACGAAAACATAAAGACAACAAGTCCACGAATTTCAGAGTTCTCATGCAAACGTGTTTTATTTTGTTTTAGTATGTGCTTGGTAATAAGAACATAAAATAGACTAAAATTGAGCTTACATACATTAGTACATCCTTAGCAAAATACATTTCTTCACTGAAATCTAGGTGGCTAAAAGTATTTCCCCAAAATTCATTTTTTTAAATTTCAGCCAGTTTTCGTCATTTGCAATGTTAGCGACCCCTTAATCAATATGTATGCACGTGTAAGTACTGGTTGTTTGCAATCAATTTATATAAACATGTAATATAAAACCTATCTCTCCTGCACACTGTAGTTTTTTTTCGCGGAAACTCACTCGCTGATGAAAGCAGAAAAATAAGAAAACTTTAGTCTACCTTATAAACCAAATCATACATGTGTTGTTTATACAGCCGAATGTCGTTCTACGGTCGAGCGGCGGAAAACAAAAGTGTGAAACTTCGCTTGTAACATTCTGTCATTTAATCTGCCGCATATATTCGTCCTGTTACAGTAATTCCTAAAGACAACACAGCGCCCACGCAGTAAAAATCCTGACTGTTATAATGTGACAAAAAGGTGTTGATACGATCAATCATTTTCGAATTTTGTGAAAATCAAATTTCATGATATAATTTTCAATGTGAAAACTGATCGAAATTGGTTTTCTGCCGTCAAAAGACACACGGCTGTTTAAGCATTACGTTCCACAGTGTGCGCATGATACGTACGGATAATATAACATACATCATGTAGGAAACGGGTGGCAATTTTTACTGAATAAAAATCATAACTTAATTCTTATTATGCCAGGTAGATATAGCACAACAGTAATTTTACTCGCAAAGAAGGGGAAACAAACTTTGCAAAAAGATCAAATTTAGAAAGAATACTTATTGTCGATCACTTTTAGTGAAGACATATGTTCTCATATCGCTGATTTTAAAGCTGTTATTACATATGATTCACTAAGAACTTTGCAGCAGAGCTCAGGAACACATATTCTAACAATAATATCGATACTAAGTAACACAGTATACATGTATCGCGGCGATTTGTCAAAATAATATTAGAATTTTAAGTAATTTGAAAATCCTATTGTTCAACCTCCGGTTTAAAGTTCAGAACAGTTAGTACTTTGTGTTTGCTATTTCAAGGCACTGAAATTGTCTGGTTTAGTGTTCTTAAATAGTGTGTGTGAACAGATATTTAAGATTCACTCACCAGATTGCATCAAATTGCAAGTTCAAACCGGGAATATGTTATTAAGAAAAAACAACAACTGAGTTAGATCAAGAATTATATATATCTTCTCAATTCTGATGCTTCTTTCGAGACAAAAAGCTGCAGTAATTTGAGCCTAATTCGTGTTGTCATAAGAAAAGTGTCCTACATCTTGGCAAGGAGTTGATGAAATTTCCACAGACACTTGTTTAGGGTTCCTGTGCTGGCCCTATATGCCTATAGAGCTATATAGGCCTATATATAGGCTTACAGGTCTCTAGATCCAAAGGTGGGCAATTTCAGGAAATAAACAGATGATCTACAGCATGAGATACAACTACAATCACTAAGAACACAAAATATCCCAGTTTGAAAAAAATACCCGTTCATACATAACTTAACCAATTGAAGATTCCAATCTTCCCATTTCACGATGAAAAGTACATTTACAAGACTACATCGATTTCAAAGACAAAAACGTAACTTACCGAACAAATATTGATCGCCGTTGATAGATTATCCATTTATCTCTCTGATGACACCAGTAACTAAACATAAATCCCCATATTAGCGGAAGAAAATCCATTTTTGTATCACCACCCCCCGAACTTTTCACCTTCGTGTTCGCGGAATCTGTTCTTTTCCGATTGATTTCGGCCGAAACGGATTGAATACGCATAAGAGCCGTGTTCAAATATCAAATAGGATTTTGGTACGTACGCTGTTGACATTCAAACGTTAAATTGGCGGAAACTTTTGAACGACGGTTTGAATAAGGAGAAACAGAGAAAATGGTTTGGACAGCAAACTTCTGTATCAATATCAAAAGGCATAAACAGATAATTTTCGACTGAAGATGAAATAAATTTGTGTCTACAACAACTGCAGACCGGGTTTATGCTTGAGGAATGAGAAATGTACAATTCTTTAACTTTAACAGAATGTTCTTTTACCAAATGTGGTTTAAATTTTTTACTTGTAATTGATGTTTTGTGACAGCGCGTCCAACAGCGACACCAATGTGACCTGGATTATTTGCATATTCACAGTCAACAATTACGGACTTCAATGTCAGGCCTTGCGACTTGTGAAAAGTAGGCCTAATACCAAATGCCAGTGTAAGTGGAAACTGCAATCTTTTCCGCAATGTCTTTCCAGACGCTGGATCGATTTTCTTGAATAAAAATCAAAGAATATTAAAACTGCATCATATTTAAGTTGTACAACTTTACCAACTGATCCATTCACCTTTGTTGAATCACTTAAATTAACAACCAGCATAACAGGACAACCTATTTTCAAACCCAGCCTTGTGGAGCCAGAAAATTATTTAAATGATATTGGTCTCCGTCATCTTTAGCATCGTAAACATGCAAAGGTCCTGGTACTTTTTTAATTCATCGTGATTAAACAAATTAGTTTTAAAATTTCGTGTAAAAAAAGATACTTGTATATTGTATCTTCACTTTGTGGAATCTCCCGTTCCATCGTTTTGATGAATTGAAATTTTGACTGTGTTGGTGTTCCCCTTTCAATGTTATTAACACAAGCGATTAGATCGTTCTCATTGTGCCTAAAAATTGTCTCTAATTTTATATGATGAGGAACAGCTTGACTAAAGTTGGGGAACTCAAAACAATACTTACCACCCCCCTCCCTTCACCATATAAAACATTGCCCTCGAGTCGAACAGGTTAGTTGTTCAAAGTGATCCTTTGGTCGTCATTATAATGCTAGCACCGTTTATAATATGCGGAATGAAGGGCATTTACCTAAGTTTATATTACGGTATGTTTATCTTGGACGAAATGTATCAAAGTACTGAAACTATTCACTTACCACGTTTTGCTCTTGAATCAAACATATTCGCGCTTGAGTCGATCATCCATTTTTCCAATAAAATTGGCGTTCTTATATCAAATTTGTCAAACAAACCCCTCGATTGGTTGAGGCGAATCATATAACATGAAAGGGCGCCATTTTCATTCATTCTGAGTACTATATGCTTGCGTCTCTAAATACTCTTTAAAGTAACACCTGATTCAAGGGAAGTATGCGGTTTATAGAACTTTAACAAGTATCGTTTGTTATTTAGTAAAGAGAAATGATTTAGTGTTGTGTGTTTCTCACCTTAGTTTTGTTCAAAAATGAAGGATGAAATTATTGTGAGTTAAAAGACTTAAATTTGAGAAGTTTAATCTATCTTTTCTAACTTTAAATTCCTTAAATGTATCATAAGATATGGAAAATAACATCACAAATCTTATTCACAATCGTGACTCAAGGGCGAATTTTATTCGAGTCATTTACAAACACTCTTGTGACAAAATTACCTCTTTCTTGCACTTTTTCGTGGGTTTTCGGCACTTACAAGTACCAGCTCATATAAAAAACGCAATGATTTACACAAAACATTGATAAGAATTAACCGAAAAAGGGTTTATTTATTTACAATCGTTGTCTCTGAGGTTTGTACAGTTGAAAATTTCAGTGTACTGTGTATAAAAAATCGTCCAGGAAGACAGATGAAAACAAAATTAGTTTCCTACAACAAGGTGCGAAAAAAAGCAGAAAGGATGAAAAATACACCGCAAATGCATTGGCGTCGTAAGAAACAAGAGAAATCGATAAAACGGCGTCAAAAACGTCCGACTCATGGGCCAAATCGATTTAAAAAAGTTGAAATATGCATAATTTATCAGGAATTGCCACATTCAGAAAAAACAGCCTCCCCACACAGTCAAGAAGAAGAGAGAGGGAGAGAGCATGGTTTCAAAAAAGACACCACAAACAATTAACAAAAATGAGAACCCGAGGGGTTACCACCTTGGAACGGTCAGTGGCTGAGGGTTTAAACCAGGTTCTAGGGTGCACCAACCTCACACTTGCCCCAACAGGTTCTCATATCACAAAACAAGTACAAGTAGTGAAATAACTCCAACCCACCCATCGGCTCAACAATGTTGCATGCAAAAGCACACAAACCATATAAAACATAAGAAGCTTACAGCATTGCAAAGCCAAAGGGCGGGTACTCAATGATCTTACCGAGACCAGAGCTCCTGGAGTAAATTCAGCAAGAACACGATGACAGGGATAAAAGAAACAAATCGAGCTTCTAGGTTCTTATAAGAAAAGATTTCCCCATAAACCATCATAAACTCTTAAACCCCTGCCACTGTCGTGCAACAAAAGAAGTAAGCATAATGATCAACTGTAGATGGGTTAATCACCAAATTACGGCCTAGCTGGTAAAAGTCACCAGAAAATATAACCTAAATTCACCCAAAATAGCCTTTACTTTTTCTTATGCCCTGCATAACGCATCAAGAGTTTCAAACATTTTTAATGACCATAGAACATTCATCCACTATTAAAATATCACGTTTAAACTCTTATTTTAGCTGGTAAGTACCTTTCATCTTTACATATCGACCTACCCAGCTCATGCTTTTCAATACCGTCATCCCTAACACCACACCGCCGATGCAACGTTTGCCCATCTTTATACTGTGCAGCACCTATCCCTGTGCTGCATGTCATGGCAACTACCTTATTGCGCAATCTTTCTTCATAAGCAAATTATTTAAGCACGAAAGATTTACCACTACTACCCTGACCAGTCAGCACAATATTATGGCCACTCACAGCAGATGCATGCATAAAATTAACATTGGCTGGCACTCGGCATTCTGAATAATAAATTCTGAAATAATACTACAATAATAATACAAAATCAATGGAAACCACCACACAACTGAACCACGAGGCAGATCCGATAAACACAGAAGACGTACCTTGCCGGTAGTCTACGTGTACAGTACGTTTGAGTAGTGATATGCTTCCGTTCGTGTCAGAATCCTACTTTCGGAAAAGAACAGATTCCGTGAACACGAAGGTGAAAAGTTCGGGGGGTGGTGATAAAAAAATGAATTTTCTTCCGCTAATATGGGGATTTATGTTTAGTTACTGGTGTCATCGGAGAGATAAATGGATAATCTATCAACGGCGATCAATATTTGTTCGGTAAGTTACGTTTTCGTCTTTGAAATCGATGTAGTCTTGTGAATGTACTTTTTATCGTGAACAGGGAAGATTGGAATCTTCAATTGGTTAAGTGATGCATGTACGGGTATTTTTTCAAACTGGGATATTTTGTGTTCTAAGTGATTGTAGTTGTATCTCATGCTGTAGATCATCTGTTTATTTCCTGAAATTGCCCACTTTTGGATCTAGAGACCTGTAAGCCTATATTTAGGCCTATATAGCTCTATAGGCATATAGGGCCAGCACAGGACCCCTAAACAAGTGTCTGTGAATTTCTCGAGGCACCCTGTGCTATCTGCTATATACCTTGTAATATCGGTGGTGTACTCTACAACGTAATTGCACAGATCGGAGACCAGTATCGAAACTCCAGCCTGTGATTGGTTAATAGCTTTAGATCGGAGACTTAAGATCTTGAAACTACAGCTTATGATTGGTTGGTTGCTTAGTGTTGGTGACCGGTCTCAAATATGCATGTTGTGATTGGTTAGTTTCTACAGATCAACGACCATTCAGGAAAATTCAACTTGTTAATGGTTAATTGCTTCAGATCATTTCAAAACTCATGCTTGTGATTGTTTATTTACGTCAGACTTAAGACAAGTCGTAAAACCTCTGCTTGTGATTAGTTAGTAGCTTTAGAGCGAAGACTGGTATCACAACTTAAGACACTTATTCGTCAGTTGCTCCAGCTTGTGGTTGGTTAATTTCTTCAGATCGGAGACCAGTCGCGAAACTCCAGTCTCTCATTGGTTAGTTCTTTCAGATTGGAGGCCAGTATCGAAACGTCAGCTTGTGATTGGTTAGTAAGGCTAGTTGCTTCAGATCTGAGACAAGTCTAGAAACTCTAGTCTGTGATTGGTTAGTTGCAGCAGATCTGAGACAAGTCTAGAAACTACAGTCTGTGATTGGCTAGTTGCGGAAGACCTGAGACAAGTATAGAAACCCCACTCTGTGATTAGTTGCAGCAGATCGAATGTCAATATTGAAACTTCAGCTTGTGAATGGTTAGTTGCTGCAGATCGGAACCTAGTCTGGGTAATCGAGCTTGTGATTACAGGTCGGCGATCAGTCTCAAAACTCCAGCTAATTAGTTCGTTGCTTTAGATCGGAGACCGGTCTTAGACCTCGTGTTTTTTAATGTTAAGTTGCTTCAGATTGAATACCAATCTCTTAAACTTCAGCTTGTGATTGGCTAGTAGCTACATATCGCAACAAATATATATTTAACTAAATTATGCGAACAAGACAATAAAAACATAAAGTTGTGTGATAACTGATCCCGGAAAAGGAAAGATATTGCAAGATATACATGAATAAAACAGAATCGTTATTTTTGATTTTTTTTTTAAATTCACAAATCCTCACTTTAAGTTAAAGCATCTTTAAAAGTGTGTTTGGATCAATCGATAAAAACTCAAGAGATATTAGGCTATTTTTATAGTTTCTTATGAGATTACTTTGGGTAGAACACCTTTTCTAACACCGATCCTTTTAAACAACACTAGGTCCTATCTATCCTAACACGCATTCAAAAAATTTAATTTAATTTTATACCGTAGATACTATTGAATCACAAATGATTTAAGTTTCCTAAACATGAAGATTTTTGTTGAACCGTGAAGATGGCTTCTGTATTAAAAGATTTCTTTCAGTAGATTTTCATTTCAGAGAAGTAACCCTCATGTTATCGAACAGTACGACACTACATGTAACACATTTACGGTCTTTGGATCAGCAAGTCGGCGGCTACACCTTTTCTTAATAATGTTATTCTTATAATTAATAACGTAAACTCGTTAACATAGCTGGCGTAATGCATGTACCCGTGTAAAACATATTTTAAATATACCCGGTTTGTATAAGGAACTTGTTTCGACAAATTAAGGTAAAATACTTGTACACTTCCACTCTTACTGTAGTATTTCATGGATTTATCACTCTCTTTTTAGTTTGTTTGTCATTTTATTACAGAAATTTTTGTTTGTAATTTGTTACTTTGGTAATTCAAATAAAATTTATTCACCGAAATCTCAGATCATTTGCGATTCGTATTCAAGAACTACGTCACAAATCTAGTGTGCTCACGTTGATGTCATCTTTTGCGATGATGTCATTTTTAACCATAACGGAAGTTTCTATCTAGCGGCCCTCACATAATTTTTAACTTAGGTGGTGTTTACACAACACAAATTAGAGAGATCTGTTTCTATGTATGTGTTTACACTTGGTATTAAGAGCGATCGCGATCGAACTTATAAACTAGATCGTTTTTAGTTCTATTCAGTTTGAAGGACAGTTTTGAACACGTTAACATTACTGAGCATGTTTCAAAATAGTTCCGTCAGACCTCAATAGCGTTTTAATGCGAGAGTTCCAAAGTTTATTAATCTGATTATCACCACAATTGCTCAGAACATCGTACAGTAAGACCCCTATAAAAGACCACCTGGAAAGACCACCTCAATAATAAGGCCACTGTTTCAATGTCCCATTTTACAGTTTGCACTATTTTCTGCCCGAAATTAAGACCACACCAGTATTAAGACCACTTGTGCCCAGTCCCAGAGGCGGCCTTAATAGCGGGTTTTCACTGTATTTAAAATATTTACCGGGGGGGGGGGGGGGGGGGGGGTAATCAGGATAATTTGAGAGTGCTCTGCTGCACGATATATGTACGTACATGTACGGCCACAAGATCTAAAATAGAAAGAAAACCCCGGGCCCAGTGATATAAAAAGCTAAGACTAAAGAAAAATCTCGTATCTCGGCAATTTGATTGGTTCAAATTGAACACAGTTTCAAAATTGACCAATTGGAAGTTTGAGATCTTAGACTGGTTTAAATACTCAGTTTTATAATCTTGGAGCCAGGGCCAAGTTTCACGAACATAATTATAATTATATTGCTCTAGTCGGGGTAAGCGTTTCTATAAAAATATCAGATTTACTAACAATCCTATTCTTTGGGTTGGGTTATATCTTTATTCGAGACTGGTAGTGATGTTACTGTAAGCTGCGTTAATAATCTTAATCAAAGGACTGGAGGTACTGATGGGTCGGCCATCAAAACACAATTGAAAAGCGATGGATCTTTGGCAAAGAGTTTGTGTTTGATTAAGTTGGACCAGAAACAAACTTTCGCCTCAAGGACGGGGACCAATTTACTTTATGACCTCTGAGACATAGATATTCGACCCCAAAACAATTAAGGTCCAATTAACAAGTCAAGGCAAATACTGTTATCAAGTTTGCAGACGCAGTGACATGGAGAGCAAACCTGGTGGAAGGACAATATGTCTAAAGATATAATTAGAATATAATTGGACTTCTTGGACGATAATATGAAATAAGACAATGCCTCTCTCGGAACTGACCAATCGAAATTAAGTGAAGGATATCATACTACATAGGTCATATGGTCAACAGTGAAACAAAGCTGGTCACAGTCCTCAGACATCCTGCGAGCAGTTGTTTGCAAGCACAGTATCAATAGACAGCACCTAAAATTCTGAGTTGTGATACGGTGACACATATGACAGAACTAGATGGGTTTTCAGATGAACTCTTGTGTCGCCCTCTGGTACAATGTCGGAAATAATGCAAGTTCAAAAAGGGTCATAACTCAACCAAAGGTGACCTTGACCTTAAGAATTTGGCATCATCATGAATGTGTTGTCATAAGTAAAGTTATAGTCAACGTTGAGTTTTCATGTCAAAATCAAAGTACAAAAAGGGGCATAACTCCATCAAATGTGACCTTGACCTAAAGAATTTGGCATCATCATGAGCCTGTTGTCATAAGCAATATAATTTGAAAGTTTCATGAAGAAATATTAAGAAATGGCAAAGTTATAGCCAACGTTAAGTTTTCGTGACGGACGGACGCTCCCACAGATGGGCATTTGTTGGGTATTTCTTTTGTTTAAAACTACCCAACAAGCGAAAAACTACCCAATAACAGACTAACGGAATGAATGGAAAGTTCTCACAGATGGGCATTTGTTGGGTAACAAGTGCCATCGGTGGGCCCGGATGGACCGAAGGACAAAGCGATCCCTATGAATCGCCATTTCTTCAAAAAGGGCGACACAAAAAGTAGCTAAGCTTGTCATTGTCTTTGAATATTCAAACTTGAAATCAACAAACAGTATTGGGTCACATGATTTAAAATAAAACTACAAGTGACACTATGGTTTTTTTCCAATAGTTTTATTATTCAGCAAATAATGTTCAAACAAACAATTACACTGATGCTTTTTTGTCAACTGATGCTTTTTCAATGTGGTGCACATTCTAACGTTTTGTTATATTTTATATAAATTGTCTCATTTTCGCACCCACTATTTGTATCGACATTTGTGATTTTTTTTATTCTTGTCCGTTACAAAAGCAGCATGTTCCATTGCAGGAATTAGTGGCAATATAAAGGCTGTATGCTCCCTCAGACAGTCATAGACAGAATTGTCAAACTGGTCTCCTCACAGCATTCCATGTGAAGCTGTTATCCTGAAATATTAATTTCAACAAATTACCTATTTATATTGAAGTTCAAGCATAATGGTCTGTGCTTTTTAAAATTTATTTGTCGAAGTTAGAAACTGATAAATATTTGACAATAAATTAGTTTTGTCCAATAATATTAATTTTCTTGCCCTGGCAATACTACATTTATCCTGACTCTTGACATGGTAACCCTTGGGTTCTCATTTTTGTTCATTGGTTGTGGTGTATGTTTTGAAACTGACCATATTTTTCTCATTTCTTATGATGAACCTTAACTCCTTGGAATTGCCTTAATCATATAGACATTTGACCCAGGAAATAACCTTTTGACTTTTGAAAATTAAAAAAAAATAAAAAATCATTCTGACCCTTGCGATTTTACCTGAAGTGTCTTCGTTTTCCTTAAATTAAGGGTAATTTTGGTTATTAATTTCCAGAATCCACTAAAAAGTTACACTTATGTCTCCCTGGGAGCTATGTCAGATTATAAAATTCAAGAACAAGAGGGGGAAAAACCCATCTCGACATAAGAACTTGGAGTCATGATGAGTGTGTTGTCATGAGCAATATAATTTGAAAGTTTGATGTAGAAATATTAAGAAAAGGCAAAGTTATAGTCAACATTAAGTTTTTCTGTTAAAATAAAAGTACAGAAAGGGATTAACTCCATCAAATGTGACCTTGACCTGAAAATTTACATCAGCTCAAGCATGTTGTCACAAACAATATAATTCTGGTGTCTGATCTGGATTGATTGGAATCTACACTGTTTGCATATTTATAAGAAATAGCCTCGTGAATCTTATTATGAACCATGTAGATCCTATTAAGACTGCACAGATATGCCTGCTGATCTGGATATACACTGGTCACTCATGTCATGTATTCATGGAAGAAAGGGTCAAAAACAACACAGTAAATTTTTTATAGGTTGATTAATTTTCTTGTGAACTGAGGTCTTACAAGTCTTCACATACATACAAACACAATTTTATGTTTTCTAGTTACAAGATACAAATACCAACATTTACAGATAGATTAAGTGTCTCTCTATCATACAGTCATGCAGCTCTAATACATGGAAATAAAAAAATGCAAACCTTGTCTCCATTTTTTTACAGTAACATTCATATTCTGCTCCCTAGTTTTCTACCAATTTTGCAAACATTTCAAGTCCACAGCTTTTACTAGACTGATGGTACACATGGCTGAAAATAATAAATGTTGTATTTTAAATCATAACAAATAACCCAAGTCAATTTCACTGTACTTTTTGTTGCTTATGAATATGTACATAAATAGCTGTTGCAGTTAAACAGTTAACAGATTACACTGTTGTCATAATTTGTTTTTAAGGTAATTTTTTTTATAAATATCACACAAAAGAGGTTTTTCTGATGTAAGCTTTGTGCCATCTTCAATTCCTATAGGCTCCTACACAATTTATCCCATGTAAACTTTTCGTCCATGTACATGTATATGCCTTTGTGGCATGGGTGATCAGTGTAGATCTAGATCAGCCGACACATCCATACTATACTGCCTGATTAGGATCTAAACTGTTAGCTTTTTTTATTCAATAGGTTATTTCTGACCACAATGTGACCAGTGCAGATCCAGATCAGATCTGCCATCTGATCTGTATCTCTACACTGGTTGCACAGGCATGAAAATGTGTATATATGTAGTAAAGGGTTAATTATTACAATAACACACTTGCATTTTGATACTCCATTTTACTCGTAGGATACACCTTTAACACATGACCATCTATTGTAGATCTAGGTGCTGACACATCTGCTTCCAATTAAAAGAGCTTTAGTTTAAATGTATCTAATGAACAGAGTAGATACAGATCAGACCACAAAAATGTCTGATGTGCAAGCTGATCTGGAGCTACATCTGTGCTATCTCTATCTGATCTGGATTTACACTGGTTGCCCATGTGGTGAAATGGCGTGTAAATGGAGTAAAGGGTCAAGTTATTAACCGAGAAAACAGAAACAGCATTGGATTTTTGAGACACATTCATATGAGATTACCCTATTAATAAATGAATAAGCAACCACAAGAACACATCGTGTTTGTGCAAGGTGGCCCACAGATGAATATTATATAATGTAATTATTCAAGTGAATTCATGTTGGCCATGTTATTGAGCCAAGGGTAGTCATATATGCCTGAGTCAGAAGGCCGAGGGTATATATGACAGCCCGAGGCCCAATAACATGGTCAATAGGAATATACTTGAGTGATAATTTTTTTAATTAACAGAATAAAAACATCAAATTCATATGAAGACTAAAAGTTCTGGGCCAATACAGGGGTTCTGAGCAAATATTGTAATTGCTGGGCCATCATAAAATAGTTAAGTATGAATGTGATATACAATGTAGTGTCTGCCAGGATTATGGCATGATCAGGTCAGGTGATGACATGCCTCGAGATTTCGCTACACTGCAGTCATGTAAAAAGGACAAAGTATGGAATACCTGTACTGTATATTCATACAGGGCTCTCACTAGAGAGAGACTTGAAGGAAGTAGTCCCATCAAAAGTGACCAGACTTCTCTCTTCGTTTAACTTTGGGAGAAGTCTTTTTGTATTTAATATATAGGGAAAGAATGCCTTTGACTGCAAACTTCTCCATAATTCAGTAAATTATGACAAAACTTCTCCCTGATAGGTGAGAGCCCTGTTAATAGTCAACTAATAAAATTAAATATACCATTAGCCTTCTTCCTCTGCTCTTCCAATTCCATGCTTTTGAACCAGAGATGTCACATTTCTTTCATTTGATTATAACACTGAAATACATATTTAACAAACACAAAATTATAACAATTATTTTGATCTTTGCTCAAATTACAAATATTCTTTATAATAAAACATTGTAGACCAGCATATACTTATTTCAGGTATTAGTTGCTTTGGTATATTGTCCATGAATTTCAGAGTTCTCATGCAAATGGTTTTTCTTTTGTTTTAGTATGTGCTTGGTAATTAGAACAGGAATTAGACTAAATTGAGCTTGCAAACATTTACTACATCCATAGCTAAATACATTTATTTACTAAAATCTAGGTGGCAATAAGTATTTCCCCCAAAATTCATTTTTTGAAATTTTAGCATGTTTTCGCCATTTGCAATGTTTGCGACCTCTTAATTTGAGTTATACATAAAATGGGTGATGTAAATGTTTCTCTTGTGGAAATCCCAGTAAGATGTTTGTAAATGGTTACAGATCTCACCCATTCAGTACGGATAACAGATTTGGGGAAAGTTTTAAACTTTATTTTAATGCCACATGAGATCAAACTGTTCAATACTGAATTTACATTATTTGCATTAGGTATTTGAGGTAATAATTAACATTGTTCTGTAGAAAATTTCTAATTTATGAAGTGATTCATTTACAATATCATATCAGCATAGTAATTACTGTTGCACTGTTGAAACAGAACACAGAATAAATAACATCAAAGTGCTTTAAGTCCATTCATACTGTATTTTTGGGCCCAGAGCATGAACCTTGTGGGTAGTAGTCGCCCCACCTAAACCAGTCTGGCTAAACCTTGTGGGTAGTACTAGTTGTCGCCCTACCTAAACCAGTCTGGCTGCATGTCAATATAAATGAACACTGATTATTCATCAGATTACAATTTACAGGAACCTGAATTTCCATCTGAAAATATCCAGATCCGGAAAAATATTACATTTTCCAAATGCAATGGATTTGTACCCCACCCACTTACATGTTACAAGAATTTACCAGCTGCAATGTTGACACAGCGTTATGGCAGCTCAAGCATTACAAATAAACTAAAATATACTGTTTACAAAAATTACATCTCCTAAAACAGTCATTGTGGATTTAACTCAAACATTTTTATTTTACCTTCACTTTTGTTGTCCACTTCATTGCATGATGTCAAACAGTTCTATACAGCTTCAAATGGGGTATTATGTCAAACTTAGTTGATACGGGTCTGACCAGATCCAAAGATCATCTAAACCTGTTTATGAATAATTAAATAAACAATATACATATAATAAATAAATACATGATTATTCTTTCTTCCAGGATGCTAAATTCACCCGAAATGCATTTAAGAGATACTATTAAATAAATTCATATAATTTGTGAAGTTCCTGTTCTGTATACTCAGTGAATCCCTGAGGTTCTACTCTTCTTCTTCTTTTGGTTTTCCCTTGTTATTTTGAGAATATCTGTTCTGATTAAATGACCTGTGAGACATCATTGAATGGAGTGCAAGACAAAATTGAAAGTAGTAAAAACTTCTGATAGCGGATTTCACTGACTGTTCCAAGGCGGTAACCACTAGGGTTCTCATTTTTGTTCATTGTTATTGGCGTCTCTTTTGAAACTGATCATTTTATTAACAATGCTCTCTCCCTCTCTTCTCTTGACTGTGTGGTGAGGCTGTTTTTTCTGAATGTGGCGATTCCCAATATGCATTTCAGAAGGTCTACATATAATGTGCAATTATTCAGAAAACCCTGTGTCAACTATGCAGCTGGTTATGATTTGGGAATGGGTTATGATATGGGAAAATTGCATTCATGTCAGATCTGGATATTATCTGATGCCAATGGAAATTCAGGTTCTTTTGATCAAATGCATAAAATGCATTCATTAATATATCTGTTAAATTAATTCATGTATGATTTTAAACTTACTTTAAACACAATTTTCAACAGATCTAAATGTGTTAAAAATAAATCATTGTGAATCAGATGCTTTATGTTTGAAGCATTCAAATGGAAATTTTTATAAAAATCTTACACGATATTCGTTAATCGTACAAAATCCGACTTCTTTCAATGCAATACATTGAAATGATTTTATTACCTACATCGCTACAAGGTTCCACAATAAATAGCCACAATGATTAGGGCCCTAAATTAAAAAAAAAGTTTTGCCTCGTCCTACTCAGCGGAAACTCCTACTTTCATTTTGGAGAGTGCATTAAATGACGTAACGGGACGTAACGTTTAATAAAACCTAAAGAGCCAAAATCTCGTTTACTGCGGTATAGTCTTTCGAATCTAAACATGGTAAATTTCAGTCAACTGTTGAAGACGGTCAGTATTCTGGAAGAAGAATATAAAGTTTCAGTTTTACAAAGATTTTGTAACGTTACCATTCGTAAACCACCAAATCCACCTCCATTTTCCATATGAAATTCTATTTACAAAGAGAAATGCTATTGTCTATATACATTCAAATGTAACCTGGGTGTTATAAAACATTGCATCACGAAAATAACTCGATAAATACTTACTATTCAGTTGATTGCGATGGATTTTTCGTCTTAATTGAGTGTTGTCGAATCCAATATGGCGATCCGCCATTAGGTATTCATGCGCGTTCATGTCTCAAAATCTTGTCTGACGTTCCACGAGTTAAATTTCTTCAAATATTGATTGATTCCATATGTTTAAATATAACTTTTATCATTTTGCACAGCATTACAAAATTGACCGCTCTGCAGCATTGACTTACTTTTTGAAACTAAGAACTATATTCTAGGGTAGCACGCAATACTGTCGTAACAACATTGAAATAAAGAAGGAGGTACGACAGTCTTGCATGCAACCCTAAATTGTTAGGTTTGCAGTAATTCAAAACGATTGTCGAAAACCGGCTAAACTGGGTCGTGCCGACCCAAAAAGGTTGTGTTTTGATTTTGCAAAATGTCTAAGCTGGATCGACATTTCCAACAAAGCTCAATGTTATTTGACCCGTTATATATGTAGATGAAATATCACTCTGTTAGAATATCTTTCCTAAATACTTTTGTAGAAGATTTTTGATGTCATCTTTTGCGATCGTGACTTTTAAACACGCTTAATGTTTGGTACTTTACATCTATTAGGCAATTGCTACGAGCAGTTAAGTCCCAAAAAAATGATTTGCATTCAAAGTGACCGTGTTGTGGTCAAGTTGATTAATTCGGTTCCTTAGTACACAACAGTATGCTTTAAACATGTGTTTTCACGCAAGCATCGATCGATTGTAGTAATAATAATTAGTAATAGTAATAGTAATTATTGTAATAATTATAGGTTATTAGACGTTTTACTGTACAATACGGGAATATATTAATATATTTGGACGAGAAAACAGCTTGAAAAGTCATATTGGACTCGCCTAACGGCTCGTCCAATATGACTGTTCAAGCTGTGTACGAGTTCAAATATATCCCGTATTGTACAGTAAAACGTCAAATAACTTATAATTATTAATTAACTAAAACAATATTGACACAATATGTACAATTCAGTCCACCTTATATGGGTTGCACTCAATTCATATGAAATCTCAACTGGGCCAATACGAGATAACCTGGGCCAATACGGGTTTTACTGAGCCAAAATGAGATCGCATGATTCTGATTGGATAATGAACTGGTCCAATATGGATTGAATCACTTCCTTTCAAAAACAAAAATGCCGCCATTTTGGAATTTCTAAGTCGAATTTTTATGGATAAAAATGATAATAGATAGTGTGACTTTTAGACACGAGGTGCATTTTTTCAAAGCGGCAGAGGATAAGTCTATGTTGCCGCTTTTGGTGGTTTCTTTCTGTGTAATGAAAATATTTGAGTTTATAATTCACCAGTACAACAACAACGCGTTTGTCTGCAGCAAGAATTCTTAAACTAAAAAACAGTGACTTTTAAGGGATTACTCTTGATTTGAGCAAGTATATTTAGAAAAAATTTGCAAAAAGGATCAAAGCTTCGTTTGGATAACTTACAGACATGAT
The DNA here is from genome assembly GCA_038501625.1 of Corbicula japonica. Taxonomy (NCBI): domain Eukaryota; kingdom Metazoa; phylum Mollusca; class Bivalvia; order Venerida; family Cyrenidae; genus Corbicula; species Corbicula japonica. The sequence goes on along the minus strand of JAZAYU010001142.1, from coordinate 36,887 downwards.
AAATTGAGTATTAGAGCTCTACATGAAGATTTAGAACAGAGGGTTGTGAAACTTGAAGAGGTTGATATTGAAATGAAAATAGATGAAGCCTTGAAAGAAAGGAAGGAACGTGAGGACCGTAAGCTGAATATTGTTTGTTTTGGTCTACCTGAAAGTACAGAAAAAACAGCCGTGGATCGAAAGAATGATGATGAAAGTAAGATCTTGTCTATTATGAGTGACATATTAGGTATTGAAACTTCCCATGAAATATTTGAAGGAAAACCCATTCGTATTGGTAGTTACACTCCATCAGCAGCAGAGCCACGTCCAGTGAAATTGATTGCAAATTCCTTTGAATCAAAAAAGAAATTTATGAAATCTGTTAGGGAAACAATGAAAAACAATGAAGATGTCCGTTGTAAAGCTGTATATTTTCAGTCAGACATGACTAGAAAACAAAGGAATGAAGCTTATAAGAAAAGGTTGGCTCGTAGAGGGCAAACAGAAGGAACGATTGTAGAGCATCCTTTTCATGAGCACCAGTATGCAATGAGAGGTAGGGCTGACGTGGATAGATCAAGGTCACTTGATCTATTTCGACAGTCCCAGTAAATGTACTGAAGATGAAAGTAATGTAAATAAGTTAAAACTGTTAACTGTTGAAAGATTTAATCCTGTTGGAACTGTTGAAAATGTTAAAACTTTTTCAGATTTTGAATTGTTTAATACTAGTTTACCATATGACTGCCAAGAAAATGGCAGTTCAGAGACATTACTTGTTCGTAATGATATTGATTATGCAACTGACGGTGATGAGGAGGCGGTTTTTTATAGTCAATCATCTGAAGGTGAAGATGCAGTTATTTTTGATAGTCAGTCATTTGTAACTAATACAACTTTAAATTTTAGTCAGTCTTTTGAAAGCATATCCAGTGTTCCTGATGTCGAGTTTAATGTTCAATCACTTGAAAATTCAGAGACATTACTTGTTCATAATGAGTTTGATTATATAGCTGAAAGTGATGAGGAGACGGTTATTTCTAGTCAATCATCTGAAGGTGAAGATACTGTTATTTTTGATAGTCAGTCATTTGTAAGTGAAAGGACAATAAATTTTAGTCAGTCATTTGAAAGCATATCGAGTGTTTCTGATGTTGAGTTAAATATTCAATCAATTGATAGAAATAAACTTTCAATTTTCTACACGAATGCAGACAATCTTATAAACAAGATGGATGAACTGAAAGTAGAGGTGGAGAGATATAAACCAGATATTTTGGTAATTACTGAAATTTTTCCGAAGAATGGGTCTTCAATGGATATATCTTCAAATGAAATGAAAATACCGGGATACAGTATATTGATAAGTAATGTCAAAGACAAAAGTAGGGGTGTATGTATAATGTTAAATAGTGACATTTCCTTTACAGAATGCAATGTGCTGAACAATTCACAATTTGATGAATCTATTTGGTGTGTCGTAACACTGGACTCTAAAGAAAAATTATTATTAGGTGGGGTTTGTCGCGATCCATCTAGTAGCCCAGCAAATACCAAACTGTTATTTGATCAAATTGAAAATGCATTGAAATTGAAATATAATTATACAGTGATAGTAGGTGACTTTAACTTTCCTGACATTTCTTGGGAGGACTGGACGACACCTCATAATGTGAATCACCCAGAGTTTACCTTTCTAGAGTGTTTGAGAGACCAATATCTCAGTCAACATATTCTCGAGAAAACCCGTTATAGAGATGGCCAAAATCCCCGTATTTTGGATTTATTTCTAGTAGATAAAAGTGAAATTGTTGACCAAATTAATTATAGTGTTAACCTGGGATTCAGTGACCATGTTTGCTTCATAGCAGAATTACTGAGCTGTCCGTCTAGAGGTGAAAGCAATACTGTGAAAATAAATTTTTTCAAAGCAGATTATGATTCTATTAGAGAAGATATGAAAAACACAAACTGGGACTGTATTGAAACAATGAATACTCAAGATGGCTGGGACTACTTTTTATCTAAAGTGAATGAAACTGTAGAAAAAAATGTGCCAATTAAAATTTCATCTCGTCAAAACATTAAGAGAGAACAATGGATGAATAATGAATGCATGAAAAGAGTGAAACGTAAACACAAATCATGGCAACGTTATATACATACGCGCAACAGAAATGATTTTGAAGATTATAAAAAAGCACGGAATGATTGCACAGAATATACTAGAATAATGAAAAGAAATTATGAAACAAATATTATAGTAAATGTTAAAACAAACCCTAAAGGCTTTTGGAATTATGTAAGGGAAAAAACAAAATGCAAAGTAGGTATTTCGGATTTAAATGACAATGGTGAAATTGTGTCAGATGACAAGAGAAAGGCTGATTTACTTAATTCGTTTTTTTGCATCGGTTTTTGTACAGGAGGATCCTGGACCTCTACCATTATTTGATACCAAGTATCATGGCGTACCTGTTACAGAATTATTTGTATCTGCTGAATCATTAACAAAGCAAATTACCCAGTTGAATCCATCAAAATCTATGGGACCAGATAATTGCCATCCAAAATTCTTGAAGGAAACCGCTAATATTATTCATAAACCGCTTCAGACTAATTTTAATAAATCATTTACAGAAGGTGTAGTACCCGACATTTGGAAGGAAGATAACATTACTCCATTGTATAAAAACAAGGGAAGCAAATCAGATACCACTAACTATAGACCTGTCAGTTTAACAAGTGTACCTTGTAAACTTTGTGAAAAAACTGTACGTCAGATCATCATGGATCATATGAATTCAAATAACTTATTCAGTGACTGTCAATATGGTTTCAGAAACAAGAGAAATTGTGTTTTACAACTTCTTGACGTTTTAAATGATTGGGTTTCTAACTTTGATGAAAGTAAACAAACAGATGTTATATATCTAGACATCAAGAAAGCTTTTGATACCGTCTCTCACAGACGGCTTCTAGAGAAAATGAAAAGTTACGGTTTTGGTGGTCAAATTATTGACTGGGTTGAAAATTTTCTAACCAATAGAAGACAACGTGTTTCCATAAATGGTAAATTTTCTGATTAGGAAAACGTAACATCAGGAATACCCCAAGGCTCGGTTCTAGGACCAACATTATTTATACTTTATGTAAATGACATGCCTGACAAGTTGAAATCAGTATGCAAACTTTTTGCTGACGACTGTAAAATTTATTCAGGAATAACTTCCCAAAATGATCAAATTGAAATTCAGGAGGATTTGAATATACCGAGTGAATGGTCAAAGAATTGGTTGTTGGAATTCTCACTGCCCAAGTGCAAGTCAATGCAAATGGGGAACATTAAATTTCCTTTCACATACTCCATGACTGATAAAAGTGGTACTGTCAAGGATTTACCTGTTGTTAAAGAAGAAAAAGATCTTGGAATTACTTTTCAAAGTAACTTGAAATTTGACAACTGAAATCAGCCAAATAGTGAACAAAGCTAATCAAATTTTAGGATTAATCAAACGTACATTCTCACGTCTTGATAAACATGCTTTTTTGACTTTGTATAAAAGTCTTGTTCGTTCAATATTAGACTATGGTGGTTCTGTATGGAGCCCATGGACAAAGAAAAACATGCAACTTCTAGAAAATGTGCAACGTCGCGCTACAAAGCTAGTTCCAGAAATAAGAAATCTCAGTTATAGAAACCGTCTAGAATATCTTAACTTGCCTACACTTCATTATAGAAGAAACAGATATGACCTTATTGAAATTTTCAAGATTATAAATCACTTTGAAGACATCAATTATGAAAAATTCTTCAAATTCAATGAAAATGTCACACGGGGACACATATTCAAAATTGAAAAAATCAGATGTAATAAATCGCTAAAATTGAACACTTTTCCTGCAAGAAGTATTGACCAGTGGAACAGTTTAAAAGAAGAAACTGTATGTAGTGAAACAATTTTTAGTTTTAAGACCAAACTGGACAAAGAATGGGCGTATAAAAGGTTTAATACAGACAGTATATATGAACCGGGCATAGTTAATAACTTTATAGGGGGAGTACACAAGTCATCGACTTTTTGAAGACTCCGAAGATTCAAGGTATTCAAGGTATTCAATTCGTGGATGGAATGTGCGAGAAAGGAAAATGTTTTGGATATATTTGGATATGAACTAAATTTAGACTGGAAGAACAAGAGAGTTGGCTGCCACAGTGTGTAGGAATGTTCAGGTTGTTTTTATATTCAAAACAAAACAACCTTCATGTCTGCATCTCTATGGTAGCTTATATCAGCCAGGTCACTACTGGACATAGACTCATTGAAGATGCGGTGCATAAAATCACCGAAAACAACCGAAAAATCGAAAAAGACCGAAAAATACCAAATAAGACCGAAAAAGGGACCAAAAACCACTTTATAAATCAAATTAAATATATAATGTATGTACAAAAGTAAATTATAATTGTTAAAATGAATGATTTTTTAAGATTTTATGAAAATTAGACCGAATAAGGCCAAATCAGGGGCCAAAAACAATAAAGTCGACCGCAAACCACTTCTTAATGTATAATTAAGATATAAATTCCAAATTTAATCATTTAAATTCATGATTTTAAAAGGATCTTATGAAAATAAATGGTTAAATACCGATCATTGAGACCAAATAAGACCAAAAGATGGACCGAAAACAACTTCTTAATCAAAAGTCAATGTCCAGAACAGGGACCAAAAACCACTATATGTTGACCGAAAAGCACTTCTTAAACAAACCTCAAGTGTTAAATTAGATATATATCCCAAATATTATCATTAAAATGAAAGGTTCTTATAAAATAAATGGTCAAATACCGTCCATTAAGACCAAATAAGACCAAACGATGGACCGAAAACAACTTCTTAATCAAAAGTCAATGACCAGAACTGGGACCGAAAACCACTATTTGCCGACCGAAAAGCACTTCTTAAACAAAACTCAATGTATAATTAAGATATAAATCACAAACTAATCATTAAAATGAATTATTTTATAAGAATGTTTTGAAATTAAATGGTTAAATACCGATCATTAAGACCGAATAAGACCAAAAGAGGGACCGAAAACAACTTCTTAATCAAAAGTCAATGACCAGAACAGTGACCGAAAACCACTTTTTAAATAATGTCAATGTATAAAATAGATATTGATTTTAATTTTAAATTTAATTTTAAATATTTTTTTTTAAATTTCAGAATAAAGATTTAAAGGGAAGACCAGTCGTGCCAAAGAAGAACTGACTGAGATTAAACTGTTTAATATTTTATTTGTCATATTTAAATTTTATGTACTAATAATTATTTTATATTATTAATTTATTTCATTTAAGGTATATCGTAATATAGTTTAGAAATTATAGTAACTAGTTACATTGCAATATACAATTTTGGAAAAATATAAATGAAATTTTGTTTTTGTTGAAAATGATTGTATTGTGAGATCATTTAATTTTATTTAGGGTGAGGTGTGAATAAATAAATAAGAAACACAGCTACTTTAAACACGATACATAGGTCGCGTTTATAGTAATGCGTTTCTTATGTATTTAATTATATTTCCAATATCTGTGTACATTTATCTGTATAGTTATGCGATTTCCTAAATAAGAAATTACAATATATTTTGATCTTTTTATATTAGGTATAGAATTAACAAAATTAGTCATTACATAATTTATGTCTAATCATGGCAGTGCCGTCACCAGTCGCTATTTAATGATAAGCTGTTTATTGTCACCGACTTACTGTTTATTGGTGATTAGTGGTCCTTATCGGTACGCGTGTCATTTAACTGTCGCATTCTTAACCTTAATAAACAGCATTGAAATTCGTAATATGTTTTATCTTGATTTTAAAATTGTATTAAGTTGACAAAATGACATTTTTTTGATAAATCAAATGTCATCATTTTGTGTTTTATTTTGCACGATATAATCTAAAACGAAAATGAGCAATTTATTAGGAATGATGAAAATCAATGTTATTGTAGCATTTACAGCGGGTGTTTTTTTTTATTTTGTTGCAATCATCGTGCACATATCAGGAATTGCCAAACCTGTGACATTACAATATGACAATTTATCATATATAAGCTGTAACCATGCGATGAAATGAATTAAATGGATGTGTTAACACGATTTAAAAAATTAAATTTAAAATTATTAAATTTACAGAATGCAATCTGCAATTGACACCAAAAAGACAAATATTATCCTGGCTGCTGCCAGATAAGAACGAAAACTTTTGGACACACACAATGTTAAAATACCAAGACGAATACCGCATATATCGAAGCCCAAGTTTTAGCAGTTGAATTCAAATAATATAAGCCATAACAAGTTTTGATTAAATAATTATAATCAACTGATTATATTTTATTAAAACTTATGAAATTATTGTCTAAATGTAGCATAAGGAAATATATTAATGATATTACCATTAAAGCGACATGCATCGCTTTGTAAATGTCCGTTTTAGGAAGAGTGGAACTTATGAAATTATTGTCTAAATGTAGCATAAGGTAAAATATCATCAATAAGGCTATATGTATCGCTGTGTAAATGTCCGTTCTATGTATCGCTGTGTAAATGTCCGTTCTATGAAGAGTTGGAACTGCGACAAGTTTAGATTGTTAGAACTATGAAGACACTGTGATAACCGAAAGCTTTGCATGTTAGTTTGGTAATATAATTCTTGCATACCAGATCGGTTTCCCGTATTTTCACCGGTGCTGGAAAAAGTCATTTTACACGCCTGTGTTAGGAAAGACGCGCGCCATGACGTACATGTATTTGCACAATGATAAATGAGAAATAGATTCTTCCGCTTCTACGAAAATGAGACTAGAAATAAAAAGAACCTGTAAGTTAATAAAATGATAACAAAGATATACGGTATGCACAAAAGTATCTCAGCGTATGCTCTGTTTGAAAGGAAAAGTCGATCCATCGGAAAACTGTTTTAAGGCGGTAACGGTGCTGTGCCGAGTTTTTACAACAAGGTTCCATAGGGCCATATTTTCCAAACTCGTCTGATCTTCGCAAACTTGAAAGATACTATACATTCTACTGGAGTTAGTATTTCTTCGAGAGATTGTTCATGTTAATCTATAAATAACAGTTAGTCTGGATGAATGTACTCGTATGGGAGGCTTACTAACACAGTTATGTCTTCCATTTAAATTCGTATGAAGAAATCATAATTATTTGATGGATGTTGCACACTGTTGACTCTTTATATTTCGCTGCCGTTTAATGTTCTTCCTGGTTTGAAATCGAATATTTAAATGTCATAAATATGCAAAGATTTATTTCCTTTTGTTAAAAAAACAAATGTTTAAACTGCAATATGCTAGTATGAGATATAGTCTGTGCATGTTCTGATTTTTTTGTCTACGTTGTTTTAATCTGTTAATATTAACAACTAATAACGCTTATGTGTTAATATTGCTAGTTTTTAGTTCTTGACCCGTTATTTCTGAATTTACCCCGTTCATTTAGTTGTACATGTGTATTTTTATTTTAAGTATAAATTGCGGTGTGGTAAAACGATACTTCCTCTTTGCAGTCCGAACTATCAGAATATAATCCATAATGTTTTGTTCTGTTCTACGAACTTATGTCCCGACCTGCTATTGCAGTAGTTGTGCAATGAACCTGCCTTTCTTCCACATTTAGCCAGTCCATTTGGTGGTCTTCGGGGTGCTGAACAGTATTATCATATATAGACCCTGTTCAGACTACGTGGGTACACATGATGATATGGATCTAAATACTGTGATATCATTATATTTCGCGGGGGTTTAACTTTCGCGTATTTCTCACTAGGGAAAGAGCTCGAAATCAAACCCCAGCAAATTCAACCATTGAATATCTAATCTTATGTAAGAATAATACAAGTGCGTGAATCAGTTTTTGACGGCGCGAAAATCACCAGTCGCTACTTTAAAGTTAATGTTCTTAATGTCTTATCCTGCAGACAAGATTACTCTTCACCGGAGACTAGAAACCAGTCTCCACTCCAAAGCAGCTGATTGGTTAAAACTGATCCAAACTGACCAATCAGAAGCTCAGATTTGTATACTGGTCTACCATCCGGCTGAATTGCACAAGTTGATATAATCAAGTTAACAATAGATCGAAAGTAAACAAGTCATGCTGGGCTCATATTAGATATTGTTATATCATTTTATTCCCAGATTCAAGTAAATCTCTAACCAGTTTCACAAATAAACTGCTCATTAACAAAGTCAAATTGTGAACTAGAATATAATTATTATTATGATAGATAAATAATTCAGGGGATCTGCTGTACAAAATATACATGCACGTATATTTTAACTTTAAAATTGAAATTTTGAAAAAAAAAACATACACAAATGAGTAATCTCTATACAACAGTTATTATAATTTGTACATTTCCATGACTATAACGTCATTTGAGGTCATTTTATTTAAAAATCTCATATAAGCGGTTTTTAATTCTTTTTTTAATCGCCAGAAAGAAAAATTGCGCGATAATTGTATCTCGATACAACGATAAATTAAATTGCGTAAATTTCATGAATACTATTCTAATATCCATAACAAGCGATATAAATTCATGCTGCCAGACCGTCTGACTGCCAGATTGCTGAATTCCCGTTGTTAGACTCTCAGACGGATAGGCTGCTGATTTCGCGATGCCAGAGACTGCCATAATGTTGACTTCTCGCTACCAGGCTGCCAACTTCACGATGCCATGTTTCCAGGCTGCTAGGATGCCAACACAGGCTTAGTGTGTTCTTCTCGAATTCTTGCAAAGTTGACAAGGCACTGAGTCTAAAAAACGTATGCCTATGCAAGCTTAATGTTCTATCGCTTAAACCGGCCAGACTTTTTTCCCGTATATATGTGTAAACACAGTAGATAGCTGAACCGTGTGCCTGAAATTTGCCGTATATTAACGTATTTAATACCTTCAATTCAAAAAGGAATTACCGTGTATTTAACGTAATGGTTCGACACGGTGAGAAAACCCTTGTGATTGTTCAAAGTTAAAACAATGTTTAAGTTTAACCAATCGGCTTCTCAGGATTAAAGGTTATGCTCCTTCTGAAATACCGTTCGTGTTTTTTCTGTTTATTGAATGAACATACATACAGTCAACCTGTCTTTGGCAGCCACCCAAGGGAGTGACAAAAAGTGGCTGCTGAAGAGAGAGTGGCTGTTCAAGACAGTAAAAAATTAGAACATAATGTTCAAGACAGGTGGTTGCTATTCGGAGGTGGCTGCTAAGGCAGGTTTCACTGCATATTACATGCTTAAAAAGCTTAGTAAGTATAGGAAAGATCAGTTAGGTTTTTGTTTTCATTATATGCAATCTGTTAGAAAATGTAACGTAATGTACATTTATTTTCTTTATATACAGAAATGATACTTTAACTCATATTCTTCTGTCTCTCCCGGAGAAAATGTGATGTATGTTTGCAGTTACTAAACATGATATATGTATATTGTTCATTTGTTTTATGTATATATGCTGATGGACCATTAAAGGTCTTTTGCTTAATAAACTATCCTAAGAAATAGATTCAAACTTATAAGCAAATTCCTTCACATTTAACTTTTTCATCTACCAGCAAATCGCCGAATACAAGGACGTAGTCATAATGTTTATAGCTGTAACAACCGCGGAGTACCAGACAGTCATTATAATCTAATATGTAGCTGTAATTACCGCCGAGTACCAAGCAGTAATTATACCGACTACATGTTAACCGCTGGTCATGTATCATGACGACAATCCCAGTGACAACCGCCGAGTACCAAGCAGTAATTATACCGACTACATGTTAACCGCTGGTCATGTATCATGACGACAATCCCAGTGACAACCGCCGAGTACCAAGCAGTAATTATGACGACTACATGTTAACCGCTGGTCATGTATCATGACGACAATCCCAGTGACAACCGCCGAGTACCAAGCAGTAATTATACCGACTACATGTTAACCGCCGGTCATGTATCATGACGACAATCCCAGTGACAACCGCCGAGTACCAAGCAGTAATTATACCGACTACATGTTAACCGCCGGTCATGTATCATGACGACAATCCCAGTGACAACCGCCGAGTACCAAGCAGTAATTATGACGACTACATGTTAACCGCTGGTCATGTATCATGACGACAATCCCAGTGACAACCGCCGAGTACCAAGCAGTAATTATACCGACTACATGTTAACCGCTGGTCATGTATCATGACGACAATCCCTGTGACAACCGCCGAGTACCAAGCAGTAATTATGACGACTACATGTTAACCGCTGGTCATGTATCATGACGACAATCCCAGTGACAACCGCCGAGTACCAAGCAGTAATTATACGACTACATGTTAACCGCTGGTCATGTATCATGACGACAATCCCAGTGACAACCGCCGAGTACCAAGCAGTAATTATGACGACTACATGTTAACCGCTGGTCATGTATCATGACGACTATCCCAGTGACAACCATCGAGTACCAAGCAGTAATTATGACGACTACATGTTAACCGCTGGTCATGTATCATGACGACAATCCCTGTGACAACCGCCAAGTACCAAGCAGTAATTATACCGACTACATGTTAACCGCTGGTCATGTATCATGACGACAATCCCAGTGACAACCGCCGAGTACCAAGCAGTAATTATGACGACTACATGTTAACCGCTGGTCATGTATCATGACGACAATCCCAGTGACAACCGCCGAGTACCAAGCAGTAATTATGACGACTACATGTTAACCGCTGGTCATGTATCATGACGACAATCCCAGTGACAACCGCCGAGTACCAAGCAGTAATTATGACGACTACATGTTAACCGCTGGTCATGTATAATGACGACAATCCCAGTGACAACCACCGAGTACCAAGCAGTAATTATGACGACTACATGTTAACCGCCGGTCATGTATCATGACGACAATCCCAGTGACAACCGCCGAGTACCAAGCAGTAATTATGACGACTACATATTAACCGCTGGTCATGTATCATGACGACAATCCCAGTGACAACCGCCGAGTACCAAGCAGTAATTATGACGACTACATGTAAACCGCCGGTCATGTATCATGACGACAATCCCCGTGACAACCGCCGAGTACCAAGCAGTAATTATGACGACTACATGTAAACCGCCGGTCATGTATCATGACGACAATCCCTGTGACAACCGCCGAGTACCAAGCAGTAATTATGACGACTACATGTAAACCGCCGGTCATGTATCATGACGACAATCCCCGTGACAACCGCCGATCACAAGGTTGTAATCGTGGTAATCATGTTGGCTATAGCTATGACAATCGAACAGTACCCGTCTGAATTAATGAAGACTAATACATGAGTATACCAGACCGTTATCATAACAATGAAACTGTGACATCGGCTGATTACATGATGAAATCAATATGTCTACAACTGCCGAGAAACATACCGTACATGAAACAGGCCGACTATATCTGTGACAACTGTTGAACACCAGAACGTAATAATAAGGCCTAAAGCTTATTAGCCGTTATTATGGTAATTATATTAGAAAATTGACGGATGTCAGCTCATAATCATGACGACAGTACCAGGCCGTTATCGTGACGACTATAGATATGCCATCGCCCAGTTCTGTGCCGTTATCATGACGTCTCTAGTTGTGACTATCGCATAGTACTGTGCCTGATATTATGGCGACAATAGCTGCGTCAGATGCCGAGTACCAAGCCGTTATCGTGACAAATATAGATATGTCACAGCCCAGTACCGTGCCTGATATCATGACATCTCTAGTTGTGACTATCACAGAGTACCGTGCATGATATCATGATGACTATAGCTGCGTCAGACGCCGAGTACCAGGCCGTTATCGTGACGACTATAGATATGCCATCGCTCAATTCATTGCTGTTATCATGACCTTTCTTGTTGTGGCTCTCGCAGAGTACCGTGCTTGATATCGTGACTACTATAGCTGCGTCCGGCGAAGAGTACCAAGCCGTTATCATGACGACTATATCTATGCCACTGCCCAGTACCGTGCCTGATAGCATGACGACTATATCTGCATCAGGCGACGATTACCAGGCCGTTATCATGACGACTCTAGATATGCCACCGCCAAGTACCGTGCCTGATATCGTTACGACTATAGCTGCATCAGGCGACGATTACCAGACCGTTATCATGACGACTTTAGATATGTCACCGCCCAGTACCGTGCCTGATATCATGACGACTATAGATATGTCACCGCCCAGTACCGTGCCTGATATCATGACGACTATAGATATGTCACCGCCCAGTACCGTGCCTGATATCATGACGACTATAGATATGTCACCGCCCAGTACCGTGCCTGATATCATGACGACTATAGATATGTCACCGCCCAGTACCGTGCCTGATATCATGACGACTATAGATATGTCACCGCCCAGTACCGTGCCTGATATCATGACGACTATAGCTGCGTCAGGCGACGATTACCAGGCCGTTATCGTGACGACTATAGATATGTCACCGCCCAGTACCGTGCCTGATATCATGACGACTATAGCTGCGTCAGACGCCAATTACCAGATCTTTATCATGACGACTATAGATATGTCACCTCCCAGTACCGTGCCTGATATCATGATGACTATAGCTGCGTCAGGCGACGATTATCAGGCCGTTATCGTGACGACTATAGATATGTCACCGCCCAGTACCGTGCCTGATATCATGACGACTATAGATATGTCACCGCCCAGTACCGTGCCTGATATCATGACGACTAAAGATATGTCACCGCCCAGTACCGTGCCTGATATCATGACGACTATAGCTGCATCAGGCGACGATTACCAGGCCGTTATCATGACGACTATAGATATGTCACCGCCCAGTTCCGTGCCTGATATCATAATGATTATAGCTGCGTCAGGCGACGAGTACCAGGCCGTTATCTTAACGACTATAGATATGCCACCTACCACTACCGTGCCTGATATCATGATGACTATAGCTGCTTCAGGCGACGATTACCAGGCCGTTATCATGACGACTATAGATATGTCACCGCCCAGTACCGTGCCTGATATCATGACGACTATAGATATGTCAACGCCCAGTACCGTGCCTGATATCATGACGACTATAGATATGTCACCGCCCAGTTTCGTGCCGTTATCATGGCGTCTCTAGTTGTGACTATCACATTGTAACGTGCCTGATATCAAGACGACTATAGCTGCGTCAGGCGACGAGTATCAAGCCGTTTTCTTAACGACTATAGATATGTCACCGCCCAGTTCCGTGATATGATGACGACTATAGCTGCGTCAGGCGACGAGTACCAAGCCGTTTTCTTAACGACTATAGATATGTCACCGCCCAGTACCGTGCCTGATATTATGACGACTATAGATATGCCACCGCCAAGTTCCGTGCCTGATATCATGACGAGGTGGTCCAGTGGTAGAGGGCTTGCTTAGGGATCGAGGGGTCCCTGGTTCGAGCCTCAGTCCGGCCGCTAATTTCCTTAAGCAAGAAATTAAGCCTTCATTGCTTCTCTCCACCTGGGTACCTGTGAGGACGACTTATATCCAGTGATCGGGGGATAAATGTGAAATAACAGACTATAAACCTATTCCTTTACCTTTCCCTTTACGACTATAGCTGCGTCAGGCGACGAGTACCAAGCCGTTTTCTTAACGACTATAGATATGCCACCGCCCAGTACCGTGCCTGATATCATGACGAATATAGCTGCGTAAGGCGACGATTAGCAAGCCGTTATATTGACGACTATAGATATGCCACCTCCCAGTACCGTGTCTGATATCATGACGACTATAGATATGTCACCTCCTAGTACCGTACCTGATATTATGACGACTACAGATATGTCACCGCCTAGTACCGTGCCTGATATCATGACGACTATAGATATGTCACCGCCCAGGACCGTGCCTGATATCATGACGACTATAGATATGTCACCGCCCAGTTTCGTGTCGTTATCATGGCGTCTCTAGTTGTGACTATCACATTGTAACGTGCCTGATATCATGATGACTATAGCTGCGTCAGGCGACGAGTATTAGGCCGTTATCGTGACGACTGTAGATATGTCACCGCCCAGTACCGTGCCTGATATCATGACGACTATAGATATGTCACCGCCCAGTACCAGGCCGTTATCGTGACGACTATAGATATGTCACCGTCCAGTACCATGCCTGATATCATGACGACTATTGATATGTCACCTCCCAGTTTCAGGCGACGAGTACCAAGCCGTTATCTTAACGACTATAGATATGCCACCGCCCAGTTCCGTGCCGTTATTATGACGTCTCTAGTTGTCAATATCACAGATTACCGTGCCTGATATCATGACGACTATATATATTTTCGTGCTGTTATAATTGCGTCTCTTGTTGTGACTATCACATGGTAACGTGCCTGATATCATGATGACTATAGCTGCGTCAGACGTCGAGTACCAGCCCGTTATCGTGACGACTATAGATATGTTACCGCTCAGTTCCGTGCCGTTATCATGACGAATCAAGTTGTGACTATCGCAGAGTACCGTGTCTGATATCATGACGACTATAGCTGTGCCAGGCGCCGAGTACAAGGCCGATATCGTGACGACTATAGATATGTCTCTAGTTGTGACTCTAACAGAGTACCATGCATGATATCATGACGACTATAGCTGCGTCAGACGCCGGTTACCCAGTCGTCACGACTATAGATATGCCATCGCCCAGTTCCGTGCCGTTATCATGACGTCTCGAGTTGTGACTCTAACAGAGTACCGTGCATGATATCATGACGACTATAGCTGCGTCAGAGTACCAGGCCGTTACCATGGCGATTGTAGCCGTAACGACCACGGCGTGCCGCACCGTAATCATGACGAATAAGTGTATTTTTTTTTTTATTTTGAAAGCGTTTTCTTTTAAAAATTACTTGTAGTTTTTGTTTGTTAAAATGTCATATGTTAGTTTTTAAAATGTTCATTTATAACTGAAGTTTATTTCTGTTAAAACCCATTTGATCTGTTTAAGTTCAGAGTAAGCTTTCTTCGGTCATTATGAGACAAATATTATGAAAAATATGTGCAACCGATGCGATGACAGAACACCACAGGCGAAAACAAAAACGAACGCATGTTTTGCTGTTTGTCCGTCGATCATCACGTTGTAATGTACGCAGGGGATTAGATTGAATGAAGTGGGTCTATTTACTGCATGAAAAGTTAAGTTCTACTCCATATTACACGCAACTTTAATGCATCTTTTTCGGAGATTAATCGCATTTCTTTCCTTTTTTTCAATTCTTACCTTGTTTTATCGGTGTAGTGAAATATTCATTATTAAGATACAGAAACAGTTCGCTTCTCACGTAACGTTAACATATTCGAATCCTGCAAACTTAAATATGCCGAAAAGATCACAGGAGACTAGAAACCAGTCCCCAATCCAAAGCAGCTGATTGGTTAAAACTGACCCAGGATCAACAACTGACCAATCAGAAAGTAGAGTTTGTAGACTGGTCTCCAATCGTTGACACAGGCCGCATTCCACATGCTGATCGCCATCTAATCAAGTAATATAAATAGATTAAAAATATACAATTCAAGCTTGGCCAATTTTAGATATTTTTATTTCATTTTATTCGAGTTTCAAATAAATATGGCTTCAAAATAAGCCGCTCAGTAACAAAGGCAACTTTGAAATAGAATATTATCACTATCATTCAGAGAATCTGCTCTAACAATTTATGAATAATTTATAACTTCCTTTCTTTTTCGAAAAAAACATCGATGGACGGATGTTCGTGAAGTTGGCAGCTTGGCAGCGTTTAGTTGGCAGTCTGGCAGCGTAAAGTTAGCAGCCTATCAACCTGACGGCGTAATGTTAGCAGCCTAAAATATGACAGTTTCATGTATCAGTAATTGTGAGCCAAACAACACGAGTGAATACTTATTTTGATAAATACCGATGCGACGGGATTGTAAAATCACTTCAAATCTGCCGTGAAATTTTACATATAAATGTCTTAAACAGATTTTCTCTGTCACTATTGTTTAATGTTAGTTTTATATACTGATAAAATAAATAAATAAATAAATAAATAAATAAATAAATAAATAAAGTTTTGTTACAATGGTTTTGTGGAGTTAGTACTTTACTGCATAAAATTAGCTTCAGATTACCGTTATCACATTCTTTAAAGTAATATCACTCTTATTAATAGTATTATTATAGAAGTGTATTTGTTGCTTGGGCATTCGTTAAAAAATAATAGAATAGAGACTATATTTTATATACTTTTTATAACTATATATTTGTAATAATGATAGCGTAACGAATTTGTCATAATTAAAATCAAATTGTTGGTTTATGGTTTCTAAATCCTTTAAAAAAAGTAAAAAAGAAAGTTATGACGTCAGTGTGCCTGTACAGGATGGTATTTTAAATCCATCTAAAGGTCGCTTTCACCGAAACTTAAAATGAGCGATATTGATTAACTACGGAAGGCTTTAGTTGTCAATAAAGATTAAAAAAGAAACAAGTTTAAAGTTTTGTATGCTTTTTCTATTTTAATTGTACAAAATAAATAATACTTTACACATTCTCCACGTTATTTTGTTCTATAGCGTCTGCTGATGACGTAGCCATTTTTACATGCAAAACCGATTCTTAAATGCAGTCCAGCTGGGTCGTAACTCCTAAGACATTATAAACAGACTATACAAATTGAATAACATGCTCTTCGTAAAAAAAACAAGTGAAATGTGCATATCAGAAATAGACCTTTTGCAAGTTTTATCGCCGATATCCAGATTTAATTCATAAATACAGGTGCAGTTTAAAATCACTTTTGCAACAAGGAATTTCACAGCCAGTTTTTTATGGAGATTTAATTTATAAACTTAAGAAGATAAAAGGCGATGTTAATTTCTCCCGGTTATTCGTAAAAACCATCTGTAAATTTAAAAAGAAAGGTTACCAACATGATATTTTACAGCGCTCTGCAGGCCTGGTGATTAACCCATCTACAGTTGATCATTTTGCTTACCTCTTTGGTTGCACGACGGTGGCAGGGGTTTAAGAGTTTATGAAGGTTTATGGGGAAATCTTTTCTTAAAAGAACCTAGAAGCTCGATTTGTTTCTTTTATCCCTGTCATCGTGTTCTTGCTGATTTTACTCCAGATGCTCTGGTCTCGGTAAGATAATTGAGTACCCGCCCTTTGGCTTTGCAATGCTATTAAATTCTTATGTTTATATGTTTGTATGCTTTTGCATGCAACATTGTTGAGCTGATGGATGGGTTGGAGTTATTTCACCAAGACAATTTGTACTTGTTTTGTAATACGAGAACCTATTGGGGCAAGTGTGAGGTTGGTGCACCCTAGAACCTGGTTTAAACCCCCAGTGGCATTTTGTTTTGCCACTGACCGTTCCAAGGCGGTAACCCCTCTGGTTCTCACATTTGTTATTTGTTTGTGGCGTCCATTTTGAAACTAATTATTATAATACCATGCTCTCTTTTCCTCTCTACTTTTTGGCTGTGTGGGGAGGCTGTGTATGCTGGATGTGGCCATTCCTGATATGCATATTTCATTTTTTTATTCTGCACTCCTGTAGCCGCTACCACTCGGCAATTACGAAGCTTAATGGGATCATTCCGACATTTCTTTACATGGAATAAAACATATTTATTGTTTACTTTATGTGCGAAAAATCGTTTCGAATCATTTTTTTTTTCATTACAAGTGACGCAAATAAGTAGTGAAAATAACAATTAACTGAATAATACAAAGCTTTGAGTTTTTGTCGGCTACATTATGATTATGGACATTATAAAACAATATTTCTTAAATTATTTTTCTTAAAGTTAATATTTCATATTTTTGACAGTATTGAAACTTAATAAGTGGTTTAACCCCACTCTAATACATTTAAAAATAAGCGAAAGCTAATATACCCATTCGTCGTCTTATCGGAAAAAACATAAATTTCCGTAACCAATCGTTTGTTTCCGGAGTCTGGTCTGGGTCTGGTCAGGACTTTACAACTCTAAAAACTCTTCAATGTTTTTAAAAGCGCGAAGAAGAGCAGAAGTAAAATATTTTACGGCTTTGTATACCTTTAATTTGGTAAGATAGATATCAGACTCGCATAGCTAATGTGTAGAATTGTTATTTGAACTGTCGATATTATTTTGTTCCCGGTCAAGTCACCTGAATCGATGATTCTTGTTGAAGGATTTTGGGGTATCCGAACTATCCGAAATGATGTACATTAATTTGTTCAATTTTGTAGGCACTAAGACATCTTCATAAAATGAGTGTGAATTTCTGCATGCTATCTATTATTACAATGGTTGAATATAGATGCCATCATAAAATAACTAGTCTTACACTAATTTCACTGGATGACAGTAAAGTGGGCACAACAATAGGGTGGATCCAGAGGGGATTCAGTGGGTTGCTCGGATTTTCACATTGATTTAGTTACCCCCTGTTATGGTGTGCGCGGGTATGTGGGTATATTGATCAAGTAACACTGAGTTCGTTACATGTTTATTCAGTGATGCCTAAACAAGAAGTGTCTGCTATAAGAGAGAGCATGAATATATAAAGGGTCAAGATGAGTTAACTCTGTACTACATGAATGTCTACTAAGTAAGGACAATGGAGTTGTCTACCATGTAACACCCCCTACCCCTGTCTCAAAAATAAAATTGGCAAAAATCAACCAGTTGAAACAAAACAAATAACTATTATCATAACCAGTTACAAATAACTAAAAAAATATATAATAACAAATTTTTACATCTACCCTTAATGTATGTAACCTCGACGGACCTTGCATCGCGGTATCAATATAAAAGCAATATTTCATGTACAAAACTAAAACTAAGGAAATTAAAAACTATTTACTTGGCAGTTAAAGGTTATTTATTCCTCCATATAATCCAATTTACCAAAGAATATTCAATTTACTTTCTCATTTCAAGTTTTTAAACTATCTAGCATAACACTCATTGGGCTGCCATCTTAAAAGTAGCCTAGTTCCTAAGATCAGACGGATCACTGGTTATTACGTTACTTCACAAAATCAATTTACCTGAGGCCAAGACCAATATTAATTAATGGGTGTTGTGTCCAACAGCAAGGAAATTGTTTTAAACTTTATTATATGAAATTTTAAAAAAAAAACAATGCAATTTTAAACAGTTAAGTGATCAGTGCTTTTCATCTGAAAATTGGGAAGAGGCCCAGGCCTTTCCAATTGGGAAATTTATGCGCGATAATTGTTTATGTTGGGAAAACAAAATTAATTGAAAGATGTGTTCTTGTTGTTAAAATTGATAATTAATAGGTATTTTTAACTTAAATCTAATTTTTTAAGCTTTGTTCTTTTCAGACTTCAATTTTCAAACACACCTCAGATGAGTTTAACCGTCTTTGGACATGTTACCTAGCATTTTGGGAAGAGATTTTGCCACAATTGGGAAAAAATACTATATTTTGGATTGGGAAGAGGCCTTTTATAGGCCTCTGTTATATAAGCATGAAAAGCCCTGGTGATTCATCACTCCTCTTCCAATTGTTCAAATAAAGGAACCTTCCCTATTACAACGTACTTCGCGAAACTGCTGAAAACTTTGACATTCGGTCAGACAAACTTCCAACTTTTGTCTGACAGAAAGAAATTTTATCTGAACGATTTTTTTTCAAATGTATGCATACTTTTGTTTGTGTATTAAATTAAAGACAACATCCTTTCAAGGTTTCTGTAACATTTTTATTCTCTTACATTAAACATAAGTTTATCGAGATTGATGGACTCTGTCTAGAAATCAAAACATTTATAAGTATCTAAACAGCCATCATCATAATTAAAGTCCTTATCACAAAACATGTCAAAAGAGTATGTGGAAAAAGAATTGGATGGTCTGGATTCCACTGGAGTCTATACGCCTTTCCAATAAACAGTTTCGCAGTCCTGTACGAGTTACTTCCCGCGACCGAAAATCAATCCAAAACGAGGCTCTGCAGGATAGCTGAACGATCGGGCTAATGGCTTAAGCACATAATAGCTAACCTTATCCGCTATATTGCAGGTCTGCGTTCGTCGCCGGCGGTGAAAAAATAAGTTGCTGGTCTGTTATTCTAGCCAGACCTTTTCTGTTTACTATTTGTTAGATATTTAGATTTTTAATGATATAAGAACATGTACCATTCTTGTTGATAGTAGGCAGTATGAAACGCAATTTGGACAAACATAAGCATTAATTTTACCAATTATGTACAACAATTTCTTCTTTATATCTTTTATATATTTTAATATATTGTACTGGTGTAAATGTTGCAAATTGCTAAGGCTAGTAATGCGCTATTATCCGGAATTCGTGATATGTCAACATCTGGTTACATGATCTGTAGACAAAAAAAAATGAAAAAATACAATCTGAATTTGTTGATACTTACACATTTGAACAATAGAATTGTCCTAAAAAATTAAGGCGTTTATGGTCAAAGTGTAAATAATTTGAATATTTAAAATGTTACGTATACTTCACAACCAAATATGATTGATTCTGTCTTGAAATAAAACAGGATCGGTAATCTAGTTGTTTGTTGTACAAGTATCATTCGTAGAATAAAATCCAAGGATTTAGATGCCGGCTTCCAAAAAGATGAGAATATTTATATCACAATATGGTTGCATATCCAATTTAGATTTCTTAGGTTTGACAGATTGTAATTTTGGCATAAAAGCCCAAACTCTTAATTAAACATATATAACATGTTTTGACAAGATTTGTTTCTTATTGACGGCTTTTGTTTCTATACGTGTCATAATGTTGATTAAGAATCCATTTAAGTGCTAAATCAAATATATTTGATGGCACATCCAGTAGTTAAAGGACTCCGAAATACTTAAGAATTGGGAGGTGTAGATACCTTGCAAATAGAAATTACACGATCTCTATTGGTCAATGATATCTGCCCCTTTAAGTAATTGACAGATGACCCCGTGTGCGAGACAGTTTGACATGTTTATGGCATGCCGCCTTCAAAATCAATCGCCGCCGACATAATCACAACATGATGTCAGTAGTTGAATAGACACGCTAATCCGGAAACGAGACTCAATTAAGCCGTGAAGAGAACACTGCGACTGTCTGTTAGTTGAAGTCGTTTAGTGTCTAATGCGAGGAATAATGAATTGACACTTTTAGTCAGAAACCTGATTGTTTTATAAATTATTTTCAAAAATATCATGACGCTGATGTATTATTACTAATTCAAAGAGAGAATATATTTAAAAAAAAAGAATTTTATGATAAAAAAGAAAGTTGTAGGTACATATTCCCTATTACGTTATTACAGCGAGCAATCATTTATCCTGTAAAGCAGTCACGTGACTGGACAGGGGAGGTAACCAAATAAATTCATCGAATTATTGGAAAGGCGTATACTATACCATACCATAACATACAATGTACCATACTGTACCATACCTACTACTGTACTGTACTGTACCCCCACCACCACCACCACCCACCACAACCACCACCACCAAAAACAATACCACTACCAACAACAACACCGATAACACCACAACAAACACCACCACCAACAACAACATCAACAATAACAACATCACCATCAATGACACAACCACCAACATCAACACCACCAACAACAGCACAAATAACAACAACACCACCAAAAAGAACATCAACAACACCACCACCAACAACAAAAACAAACACCACCACCAACAACAAAAACAAACACCACCAACAACAACATCATCATCACCAGCAATATCAACAACAACACCAACAAACAACACCACCACCAGCAACAACACTACCACCACCACCAACAACAACACCACCATGAACAACAACACCAACACCACTACCAACAACAACAACGCCAATAACAACTGGGTTGTGTAAACCCTAAAAAAATCCTACAAGAATAAATTAAGTGTAATTTATTGATTTCCTAACTTGGATTAAGAAACTTCTGTTCATGTGTGTTTGTTGGGGGTGTCATAAACTCGTGAATCACTCCCCAGTTTAAATGAAGCCCAGTTTAAAATGTGCTTAAATAAGTCTGACTTATCGAATAGTCGAGTGTGCAGTCGTTTCCGACTGGCTCTTGTTGTGATAAAGTACCCATTCTTGTTACATTAAGGGTTTTAACACAAAGCTGAAACATTTTGGAGTTATCTTTCTTTGAATATGTTTTAGCATTCCATATATATGAGGTTTTGTGACATGCAAACAGTGTAGATCCAGATCAGACTGTACCAAATACACTTGTTTCCCATGTGATGGACAGCATATACGTTCTAATTAATTTAAGTGAATTATAATTTTATTTGTATTTTTCAGGTGTGTTTGAATGTTGCAGCATCAGTTCTATGGTTGTTGACCAGTTTTAAGCCACGTAAACAGGTGTATGTTCTGTACAGAAGGATTATGGATATGATGGAAACTGTATTATTCAGTATGAAGTTAACCTTTTACTCCATATATTCACATATTTACACATGTTCGGCTGGTGTAGATCCAGATCAGCTGGCACATTCGTTCCGTCTGATCAGAATCCGCACTGGTCGCATTTTCGTCTGAACATGTTTCAAACAAGTAAAAAACCAAACAGTGTAGATCCTGATCAGACGGCACAGAAGATCTGGATTTACACTGTTCGCCCACACAATAAAGGTGATTCTATGGGGAAATATTTAAATAAATTAGATGTTTTATTTATCGAATGAAAGGAAGGCACTTTGTATATTTATTACTATTAGTAAATTAACCGTTTACTTCATGGTATATGGCTTTTATCAGATCCCATGGATGACCAGTGTTGATCCAGAACAGCCTGCTCCCAATGCCAACTGCAGACTTCCCGAAAGTCGCTAGACCGTCGGACCTGTCCGGTAAAATTTGGGCCGGTCCGACGTGATTTCCTATGTTGTCGGACAGAGTGTCCGGCAAAAATTTGATCTGCATATTCCGATTTTATTCGCTAAATTACATCTTTACTTGCTGTTTTTATTCGAGACCGTTCCGAGGGAAATGAATGAGGATATCCGAGTGCAATAATCTTCGTATTCGTCTTCATGACAATTTGTACCACTGCCGTTTTCTTTGACTGTTTCGCTGCGCATGACAATTCTTCAGCAGAAAACGACTGATTGCGACTGAGTAGAAGTCTACCGTTTCGTACATTTCGCCCATTTTCACCAATTTCCATTTCGTACTTTCAAAGTCACAAAATGGCGTTTTAAAAATATTTCACCGGAGAAATTCCCGGTAAAAAGAGAAAAGTAACAAATGAAGAAAAGCTGCAAAAGAAAAAAAGAAAAACTCCGACCGGTTTGTAGATATTGTACAAAATGGATGAAAGATCGTTAATGCTTTGACTTCCAAGATGAACTATTGAATTTTGAAAAACTGATCATGTTAAGTAGCGAGTGATTATGCTCTCCAGTGAATTATACAATTTTTTAAGTGAAATAAAAATGAAAAGATATACTATCTTACACTGGTAAAACAAATATCCTCTATATGCTACATAAAATGGTTTTATAGAAGAATAAAAACACCTTTGATACCGTGTTTTGCTTATCTTAGTGTTAAATGTTCCGGTCAGACAGAATTCGTTTCGCTCAGACAGATTTTCACATCTTGTCTGACCGAATGTCTGACACTTTTTTTCAACTTTCGGGAAGTCTGGTTGCCAACTTGCCAACTGATCTGGATCTACACTGTTTGTTTTTAAATTAGGTAATTTCTGACCAATGAGTGAACATTGTAGATCCACAGATGTGACCACTGATCTGGATCTACACTGTTTGGTTTTAAATGTATTAGGTAATTTCTGACCAATGAGTGAACAGTGTAGATCCACAGATATGACCGCTGATCTGGATCTACACTGTTTGGTTTTAAATGTATTAGGTAATTTCTGACCAATGAGTGAACAGTGTAGATTCACAGATATGACCGCTGATCTGGATCTCTATGTTTGGTTTTAAATGTATTAGGTAATTTCTGACCAATGTGCCAACAGAGTAGATCCACAGATATGACCGCTGATCTGGATCTACGCTGTTTGGTTTTAAATGTATTAGGTAATTTCTGACCAATGAGTGAACAGTGTAGATCCACAGATGTGCCAGCTGATCTACACTAATTGTCCATGTGATACAGGGCTTTTTTTCAGTTGATTTTATAGCCGTTATTCGGTCATGTTCCCAATGGCAAAACATATACTTTTTTCCCAATTTGAGAAGAAAAATTCCCAATTGAATCAAAACAAACATTTCTGATGAAAAACAACAGCATCAGCGCTGCATCTTTTGCTCTTTAAGCCAGGAATTACTGACAATATTAAATATGGATGGCAATGATTAAAAAACAGCAGATAACAGTAACACATCTTCCCCAATAATGCTAAAAAAATTACTAATTTCTGGCAAAACGACGATAAATTTCCCAATTCCAGGGGTATGGGTCATATTCCCAAAATGGTGAAAAAAAGCCCTGTGATAAAATGTGTATTCGTGTAGTAAATGATGAAGATGTTGTTATTTTTGCTAGACAGAGGTTTTGTATACCAGCATAGATATCATAAGGAGGAAATCTAGCATCAGTATATTATTAACAAAACGAGCATAATCTTCCAAGGGCTAGTTAAGAATGCTAGAAGGATATTTTCAAAATGTATCAGAAAGCTGTATTTAGTATAAGCTGACATTAGCAATTTTCTAAGTGGTTTTATCTGTTTCACTTTATGCTTCCACAAGGGAGTTGATGGATTTCTTCAACATTTCAGGCTCGAAATGAGATGACTATGGTACGAAGGTGGTGTTTTTGAACCCTGACAGAATGGCCCACTGGTTATGCTAATGATATGAAAAACAGAAAAAAAAGCTGAACTGGTAAGAGGTTTTAATCATTAGTGTAATGGTCGATGCTGCAGACAAGAAATCAAACCAGATTGTTTAAAATCTGTTTCAGGATAATTAAAGAAGTTTGTAAAATCTGTCACTTTGATCAGTGCAAAACTGACCCCTCTTTAGTCTAAAGGTACACACTTTCTCTTATACAGGTTAATTAACCTTGATACTATTAGATATTTTATCAGAAATGCTCAATGCTCACATGTTTTTATATAATATATTCCATTTGAAACCGGACAAGTTTTCTGATTTCTAACTTAAAGCTTATCCAATCTTCATCAAACATGGTCAGCATGATACAGTAATGAAAATCACGAAATTGACAATCGGATCGGAAGCTGACCGCAAACCGATCCCGTTAGGAGCGCAATGGAAGCGCAATCGAATTGGAAACGGAATGGAATTGAAGCGAATCGCTTTGAGCGTTTGGATCGCTTGGTGTGAAAAGACTGGAGCATTTTGACCGGATCGGAATCGCTTTGAACGTTTGGATCGCTTGGAGTGAAAAGACTGGAGCGTTTTGACTGGATCGGAATCGCTTTAAGCGTTTGGATCGCTTGGAGTGAAAAGACCGGAGCGTTTTGACCGGATTGGATCGGATCGCTTCTATTTACAGCTTTTCAGTTATGTATAGGAATCGGAATCGGAAGAATCGGTTTGAGCGTAAAGATCGTTTGGAGCGCAATGACTTGCGTTATAGTTAATGACCAGTGAAAATCGGGAGCGAAAAGATCGGAATCGGAAGAATCGGTTTGAGCGTAAAGATCGTTTGGAGAGCATGGTCCGGAGTGAAAAAATTGGAGTGCAATTGAATTGGAATTGGACCGCAATGGGAATGGAATTGGATCGGTTATAGATGGCATTAGGATCGGAAGCGGACCGGATCGGAATCGGAAAAATTGTCAATTTCATAATTTTCAGTACTGTAGTTGTCATGTAATACATGTATCCTGCTTACTTGTAGTCGGTACTGTTATCAGTTAGTAATCGGTTACTAAAGTCGTCTAATGATGATCACATTAATCAGAGTTAACCTCGCAAACTTGTGTGAGGGTTGTATGAGCTAGCTCAGTCGGTAGTGTGCACAGAGTTACATTTGTAGATGCTGTGAGTGTAAGGTACGGGTTCGATTCTAACTATTGGCAATATCATTGAATGGCATTAGATCTTGACTATGTTTGGGAACCAGCCAGATTGCATCACTCCTCTCCAATCTTCAACCACACCCCCACATCATTCTGAAGTTATGGCCCTTCAATTGTCTAAAGCTAACCAAATTGGCTCTGTCCACTCCCTGACAAGTGTATTTTGTTGCAGTTTTGGCACGCTTGTACAATACCATGGTGGAAGAGAGCACCAGTTACAGACCTGTTTGTGAATCACAGCTTCAAACTGAGTTGTTGAAGGTAAGATAGTTAGTGCTCAGCTGTTTTTAAATAATAACCACACAATTTTTGAAAAATAAAGTAAAAGTCACAGTTGTCGTGTTGTGGAAACATGTGTGGGAAACAATCATTTATATTTTTGTTAATTTACATGATGTTACATGTATCTTAGACAAAATCACTAGTTATGAAGGTACATGTGTAAACTGTTAATTATTACTTTATCCTCTATCAAATTAATTAATTAGCTTTATATATAATTCTTAAAGCAGTTTTAATTATTTCAAACTATTGCCGACAAAATCAGGGGATTCACTACAAGTCATTTGTTTACCAAAAAAAAATCTTTTATTTTTCAAGTCTTCACCATCCGAAAGAAGTTTGCATGTAACTTAGACAAAATAACAGCAATTTTCCACAGAGAATTTGTATACGTCATTTGGTAGTTTGCTCAGACAATTTAGAAAAAGAGTTTGAAGGTATATTGTCTAAATAGAAGTTGTGAAGTTGGGTGACAAATTACATATACAATTTCCATGTGAAATAACACTTTAAAAGAAATGCAGCCGATCAGACAAATGTTTTAAATATCTGATCACGAATCGTTCGATTCATCACTTGGGGTCGAGTATCCTGTTAAGCTATGTTTTGTTTATGAATCCAGATTTGTCCCATAACTGTGCTCCTTGCCAACTGAACCTTGTTGTACCACTGATTCATTTTAAAATGATGTCTTGATGAAATTAGCTGAGCTGTTAGTCCTAGGAACTGTAGTGCTACAAAGTAAATTATTGAAGTTCAAACAAATGTTCTTTTCAAATTGCATTTATAACAGTTAAATATCTTGTATGTTAACATTCAAAACTGAAACCTTTGTCTTTTTCAGATCTCTTATAATATGACAAGCAGACAATATGAATCTTGAATGTGCACGAGGATATGTTGAACAGATGGTGGCTAGAATCTCCGACAATATGAAGGTATGGCAAAATTGTAGAAATAGTCGGTTGTCAAAACTCACACCAACATTTCTGGAGTTTTAACTGGGTGAAAAATTGCTCACATAAATATGATAAAAACTTGAAATTTCAGTCAGTTGTTTTTAGATTTAACTAAACTAAAATCATGAAGCTTGAAGGAATATACAGGCTGTCAGTTTCAACCACTTTCAGATAAGTTCATTATGAAACTTAAAAACTGGTCATCTGATTTCACTAGCCCTAAAAGTTGTAGACATAGCTATATGGTTGTTCAATATAGAAGCACTATTCTGAAAGTAGAAATTACCAGTGCTTAGCTGTACATGAAGCATAAATGAGTTTGCAAACAACAGTCGGTTACAGAGTTCACTTTTAAAAAACATCAGGCATCATTGAACATGAGGTAGACGTTACGGTTTTAGACATATACCGGTATATCACAAGTCTAAATGCACCTGTTCATATTGAATTAAAAATTTCAGTGATTTCAAAGTTGACCTGACAACACATTCTGAGATTACCTTAAGCTGTTAACAGATGTTGGCTAGAATTACAAGGTCCTGAAGGTACTTAACATTGTAAATAGTCAGTTTCAAAATATCGGTAAAACACGAAACATCACGGAATGCAGTCTGCTATTACACATAAATTCATTATAAACCACTTTCTAGACGTGCAGGCTTTTACATTAATTTAATTGTTGCAAGATTTTTCACTTGACTGAAGTCTATTTATAGACTTGGCTGGCTTATGTTGAGCATTTTTCATGTTAGACAACACCCAGGCCATATTGCTCGACATCAGTAGAGATGACATCTATTGTTTTATACAGTATATCGACATATCAATTAGTCATTAAACTTCTGGAGATGAAAAACCGAGAACATCAAATATGAAATTAGTACATGCTAAGTTCAAGACTGTTCATGGGCAGAAATGGAACTGCATGCTGCTTTCCATGCTGGCTAGACCCAGGTTGAGCACATCTTGATGCAAACAATGGTGCGCTTATGACAGTGAATATGAAAGACAAAGTGAAAAAACTCGGAAAAGCTAAAGGCTTTTGCTTAAATCCTCATTTTGAAATTGCTAAAACTGGCCTGGGTAATGACTGTACTTGACATTTATGCCTGTATATGTTGTTGCCTTGATTCCTTAATGACCCAATATTATATATCTACATTGCAAATGTTCATAAACAAGGCTTCAATAGTTTGGGATGATCCTTTGGACATATGTAAGTTTCATTATTTCAGTACATGTTACACTAATACTCTGTCATTGTACAATCACAACTAAAGTTCTAAGTCAATTGACTAAACAATATTATCATGGTTGTTCCTAATCTAAAAACCATGAAATATGCTAATCAGAATAGCCACGCTCGAAAAACACAACCTTCCTTCACAGCCTAAAAGTAGAGAGGACAATCACATTACAAACTTTAATCAATTTAATTTTAGCCTTTTTATTGAAGTTGTCTCCCTTTAATTGCTTTCTTTTTTGAATCACTTCATTATAATGGCAAATAAAATGTTTCAGTATCTAAAACTGCTGGAAACCCTGAAACTTAGTCAGGGCTTCTAACAAAGTATAATATTTAGTGTATTCTCTTGTTAATATATGCCCCAGATCAGAGTCAGCTGTGACTAATGAAATGATTCTCTTGTTCCTCTTCTTCTAGCATTGATGTTAATGATTTAATATGTGTCATCTTTTATCCTAGAAGTGGTAACAGTCTTTTTCACATTGATTTGTAGGACCATTACTAAAGACAAAGCAATCAAACTATGGTTGATGTGGTCATTTGGTTCTTTATGCATAACTGCCTTGAAGACAGCTTGGGTTCGGCACAAATGCATGGGATTCTTGCCACAGTTATGGAGCTCACAGCAAAGGTACATGTAGGTAATGAATCACAGTTAGGGAGCTCACAGCAGAGGTAGACAATCTGTCAGCATGAGTTATGGTGCTTACATCAAAGTTGAGTAATCTCTCTCAGTTGTAATGTTGGCAGCAGAGGTACATGTAGGTAATCTGTCACTGCTGTAAAGCTCACAGCAGAGGTAATCTGTCACAGGTGTAAAGCTCACAGCAGAGGTAATCTGTCACAGCTGTAAAGCTCACAACAGAGGTAGATTATTTGTCACAGCTATAAGTAACAATAGAGGTAGATTATCTACCTCATTTATAAAGCTCACAGCAGAGCTAGGTTATCTGCCACAAAATATGTGCTCACAGCAGAGCTAGGCAATCTGCCACAAAATATGTGCTCACAGCAGACTTAGGTAATCTGCCACAAAATATGTGCTTACAGCAGAGCTAGGATATTTGTCACAGTGACTTGTAAAGCTCACAGCAGGGCTAGGAAATCTGTTACAGTGAGTTGTAAAGCTCACAGCAGGGCTAGGTTATCTGTCACAGTTGTAAAGCTCTCAACAGAGCTAGGTTATCTGTCACAGTTAGTTGTAAAGCTCACAGCAGAGCTAGGTTATCTGTCACAGTTTCAAAGCTCACAGCAGCCAACTATTAGCTTACCTGAACCAAATTCTGAATGTTAGCTTCTCAGGTTGATTTTAAGCTAACATCGCCAGTTTTGTTTACTTCAATTTAAACATGATAGGCAAGTTCATATGGCAATCATGCAACCTTTACTGCAGTAGGTTCATATTTTATAATAATAATAACATGGAATAATAAAATAATGGATTTACAATAAACAATGAACAGAACAAGAATAACAGTATTTTGACATGAGATATAGGCTTATAAAACCTGTGTATCATAGCAAAACCTTTTTGTATGTATAACTAATAATTTGTGTTAAAACTATTTCTTTGACAGACATAGAGAGTTGTTATCATGGAAGGTTGAAATGGGTTGAAGTGATACATCAATCTGATGTTTTGCGACCGCTGCCTGACAGAATAGGAGGCAGGTTAGTATTGATTTGTAAGCTGGTTTATGTAGCAAATACAAGTTATTGAATGATAATTTTCATCTGTGTGTCCTTCCGTTCGTAAAAACTTTTAACTGGTAAAAGTTTAGGGTAAAGAATTTTCTTACTCTTAAGTAACTTTAATTCAACTGCTCAAAATTGATTCAGACTTTAAACAAATGATCTTCAGTACTCAAAACTTCAACACATGCATGGCCCATAACTCTTTTATAGGTATTTCCTTTGACCATTATGAACATTTTGACCAGATTTAATAAACAAGACAACTTGTAATTTTTTTGTGAGTTGAGAACCTGTTGGGGCAAGTGTGAGGTTGGTGCACCCTAGAACCTGGTTTAAACCCCCAGTGGCAATTTGTTTTGCCACTGACCGTTCCAAGGCGGTATCCCCAAAGGCTCTCTTCTTCGTTAATTGTTTGTGGCGTCCGATTTGAATTGACATACTTATATAAAACATGCTCTCTCTCTTCCTCTCTTCCTTTTCGCTGCGTGGGGAGGCTGTGTTTTTTTAGTGTGGCGATTCCTGATTTGCATATATTATTTTTTTCAATCACTCGGGGGTTTTGATGCTTAATTAGTTTGAAATTCATTTAAAATTCACAGTAGCGCTATCTGTGCAGGGTGGCGGCCGTAAAGTCTCCCCGTACATTTAGTCAGTACTGTTATCAGTAAAATAACCCGTTACCGATGTAAAAAGTTAAAAGTCTTCCCGTACATTTAGTCAGTACTGTTATCAGTAAAATAACCGTTACCGATGTAAAAAGTTAAAAGTCTCCCCGTACATTTAGTCAGTACTGTTATCAGTAAAATAACCGTTACAGATGTAAAAAGTTAAAAGTCTCCCCGTACATTTAGTCAGTACTGTTATCAGTAAAATAACCCGTTACCGATGTAAAATGTTAAAAGTCTCCCCGTACATTTAGTCAGTACTGTTATCAGTAAAATAACCCGTTACCGATGTAAAAAGTTAAAAGTCTCCCCGTACATTTAGTCAGTACTGTTATCAGTAAAATAACCCGTTACCGATGTAAAATGTTAAAAGTCTCCCCGTACATTTAGTCAGTACTGTTATCAGTAAAATAACCCGTTACCGATGTAAAATGTTAAAAGTCTCCCCGTACATTTAGTCAGTACTGTTATCAGTAAAATAACCTGTTACCGATGTAAAAAGTTAAAAGTCTCCCCGTACATTTAGTCAGTACTGTTATCAGTAAAATAACCCGTTACCGATGTAAAAAGTTAAAAGTCTCCCCGTACATTTAGTCAGTACTGTTATCAGTAAAATAACCGTTACAGATGTAAAAAGTTAAAAGTCTCCCCGTACATTTAGTCAGTACTGTTATCAGTAAAATAACCCGTTACCGATGTAAAAAGTTAAAAGTCTCCCCGTACATTTAGTCAGTACTGTTATCAGTAAAATAACCCGTTACCGATGTAAAATGTTAAAAGTCTCCCCGTACATTTAGTCAGTACTGTTATCAGTAAAATAACCCGTTACCGATGTAAAATGTTAAAAGTCTCCCCGTACATTTAGTCAGTACTGTTATCAGTAAAATAACCCGTTACCGATGTAAAATGTTAAAAGTCTCCCCGTACATTTAGTCAGTACTGTTATCAGTAAAATAACCGTTAAAGATGTCATGCAGTGATTGTTACGTATATCAGGGCTATCCGATCAACGTTTTTTGGCATTGTCCTAGTTAGCTTAATTGGTTGTGTCGCAGGAATTGCAGGGCTAGGCGCTGTCGCTGTGACAGTGCGGGTTTGCTCCCAGCTAGAGACACTATCATTTGATATTTTAGTTACATTGCCACACAGGTGGAAGTAACGTACCATGGTATCTTCCCCAGACACTACCCACCCCAGTCCAAATAAAAAATTCCAGTCAATCAGACACCACATTGCATTGAAATTAATCATTTTCATAAAAAAATTATGAAAAAAAAAATAACTATTTTTTTGTATATGGTTACTTACCATTGAAAAGGTCAGGAAGAAATGTCGTCTGAAAAAAGACTATGTTTCGTCTAAAACCATTTTAATTTTTGTCAAATATTTTTTATACAACATAACTCGTATGCTCTGTATTGCATATTAATCTAGCTCTCAGAAAAAAGTTTACTTCGAAGAAAAATTCCCAGAAGTTTTCAATCTACAGTCGAAAATGTCCACCATGGTCAAAATATCCGCCAAAATATCTGGTATAATTAAGTTTCACAAGCAAAATTACGGTAAATCTCTTACAATATTTGCTGATTTAATTTCCTTCAGTAACCGGGAACTTCGCCGTTACCATTTTTAAACAATCTTGAAATGCGTTTTCTGAATGGCTTATGTTTAGTCAGATCGGGGCTATGTTATATAAAGTAAAGCATATAAAATGCCCGTATGTATACTTCATAGTCTATTTATTTCATTGAGCAACAATGAAACTAATAGACAATGATATATCCATATGGGCATTTTCTAAGTCAAATCGAGGCATAGTTTCATGGATTTGACGATGTTGTAAGGATAATCATTCATACCATCCGCGTATTTATGTTTATTTATGTGTTCCTATGATCCGTTACACAATGATTAAACGTTATTATTGTAAGATAAAACAAACTCAAAACAAATGCTGCATACTTACACATGACAGTTCCTATTCTATAAATAAATTGTTGGAATCCAAAGTAATATGACATCGGACTGTTTCCGGTTTTGTTTTGTTATTCGTTCTGAGAGAAGACAGTCAAATGTCAAATGTCAACATGTTTAATGTTGTAGTACAGTTTACGTGTCGCTCTAGGTCATGTTAAATCAGGTCTAGTAGATTTTCAAAGTAACTGGACCACTGGTCCAGTTATTGAAAATGTTAACGTCGAACCCTGGAGAACTAGTAAAATAAGACGACATGTGTCACATTTTCTCACATACTGGTCTTCGCTTCTTTATTTCAGTTACCCGGAAAACAATCTGCCACCTAACACAGGATCACAAGCGTCACGTCTGTCTACATTTCTATAACTGAGCAAGCTAGACGGTCTGAAAACAAGTGTCAAGTCTTCCGACTGTTTTGTCTTTGATTCAAGATCAACTCAGTATACAAACTGTTTTAAATTTCATCAAACTGCGGACAGATTAATCAAACTTTTATTTAATCATTAGTTTCATTGTATTGTCCGAGACGGTCTTGTAGAATAAATGTAAGATTTATCTTAATCAGCATTTTGCCAGCAGTGAACTAGATACTGAACTACCGTGACTGGCACCAACATAATACTGGACTAACAAAACTTGAGTTAACTTAATATATGACTAATGTTGATAATAGACACATTTGGCAGGGTGCCAACATGATACTGGACTAACATTATTTGTGTTTCCTTTAGGGTCTATAGTGTGATCTGGGTCTACACTGGGATCTGGGTCTACACTGGAATCTAGATCTAATCTGAGATCTGGATCTACACTAGAATCTGGGTCTAACGTGTGAACTGCGATTTCACTGTGATTTGGGTCCACACTGGATCTGAGTCGACACTTGGATCTAGGTCAACACTTGGATCTAGGTCAACACTGGGATCTGTGTCAACACTGGGATCTGGGTCAACACTGGGATCTGGGTCAACACTGGGCTCTGGGTCAACACTGGGATCTGGGTCAACACTGGGATATGGGTCAACACTGGGATCTGGGTACACACTAGGATCTGGGTCAACACTGGGATGTGGGTCAACACTGGGATGTGGGTCAACACTGGGATCTGGGTTAACACTGGGATCTGGGTCAACACTGGGATCTGGGTCAACACTGGGATCTAGGTTAACATTGGGATCTGGGTCAACACTGGGATCTGGGTCAACACTGGGATCTGGGTACACACTGGGATCTGGGTACACACTGGGATCTAGGTTAACTGGGATCTGGGTACACACTGGGATCTGGGTCAACACTGGGATATGGGTCAACACTGGGATCTGGGTTAACACTGGGATCTGGGTCAACACTTGGATCTGGGTCAACACTGGGATCTGGGTAACACTGAGATCTGGTTCAACACTGGGATCTGGGTCAACACTGGGATCTGGGTCAACACTGGGATCTGGGACAACACTGGGATCTGGGTCAACACTTGGATCTGGGTCAACACTGGGATCTGGGTCAATACTGGGATCTGGGTCAACACTGGGATCGGGTCTACACTGGGATCTGGGTCAACACTGGGATCTGGGTCAACACTTGGATCTAGGTCAACACTGGAATCTGGGTAAACACTGGGATCTAGGTCAACACTGGGATCTGGGTCAACACTGGGATCTGGGTCAACACTGGATCATCACTGGGATCTGGGTCAACACTGGGTCATCACTGGAATCGGGGTCAACACTGGGATCGGGGTCTACACTTGGATCTAGGTCAACACTGGGATCTGGGTCAACTCTTGGATCTGGGTCAACACTGGGAACTGAGTCTACACCGGCCATCATGTTGCACAAAATGTCTTTTTCTTTCAGTTTCTTGAATATTTTGTCTGTTTATTTCATTCGCCATGGGGATTGTCAGACGACATCACATAACCAAGAATTAAAGGGACTTACATGACATTTAAATATTCAGCGAACATGAACCGCTGATCATTGTCTATTAGGTGCTAACTATTTGTAAGGTTATGATGTCTAAACTGATAGATATAAGGTACAATTGTGGCAAACACTAAGTCAGTTAGTGTTTAATAAGTGAAGTTTTAACAATTAAGAACACCAGTCGCTTAGCTAGGCTCTATTATCTTACGGTTTCTTATTTGTTAAACCTTCACTTGATAACTAACAACTATGACTTAAATTTAAGGACCAGTTAATGTCTTCATACCGCAAGGGAGGCTGTGTTTTCTGAATGTGGCGATTCCTGATATTTCACCTTTTTATATTAGAATCCTACTTCTGGCACAGGTATATCAGATACCTGATGTATAGTTTTTTTAATCTGAAAGAAATTGATAAAAATCCAAAACGTTTTATGTCATTTATTCATAAATTTCATCTATAGGTTAATGGCTGCATTAATATAAATGAAGATAATTTAAAATCATATTGTTGTATACAAGTCATGTTCAATCAATAAATAAAAATCAAATTAATACATATACTTCTATAATTATTATGTTCAATCAATATATAAATGTACATTGAATATTTTAAGTTAATATATACTCGTTTTTTCAGAGTCAGTGATGCAGAATCATTGCCACAGCAGTAACATGGTTGTGCATCCGAGTTAGGAAACACCACATACAAGTTGTTGCTGTCAAAAATAGTTTGACTTTTATTATAAATACTTGTAAATCAATGTTAAAATTTAACAAAATTTATAGTATTTTATAACTATTTGAGCAATAACTAACTCGATATGGTGAACATTTACACCAAGTTATTTTAAAATCCAATAAGAAACAACAAATTTACAGCTTGGAAATGAAAATGCTATTTTTAGTAACAGTGACCTTGACCTTAGACCTACCCGCATGGGTATTGTACACGACACACCCAATGTCATGGTGAACATTTATGTAAAGTTATTTTTAAATCACTCCATTCATTAGGAAGTTACAGCCCAGACAAGAAAATTTTATTATAAGCAACAGTGACCTTGATCTTGGACAAACAGGCATGGGTATTTTACGCGAAACAACACCTTGTCTTGGTAAACATTTGAGCCAAGTTATTTTAAAATCCAATGAGAAATAAAAAAATTACAGCCTGAACAACATTTTTCTATTTTAAGTAACAGTTACGTAGTTTTTGACCCAAGATGACCCATATTCAAACTCGTCCAATTAATAACTGGGACATATGTTCTGACCAAGTTTCGTTAAAATTGGACAATCAGAGCAAAAATGTGACCACTTAAGTGTTAACAAGAAAATTCTAATTTTAGTAACAGTGACCTTGACCTTGGACCAACAGGCATGGGTATTGTACTCTACACACTGCCTTGTCATAGTTAAAATGTGTGCCAAGTTATTTTGAAATCCAATGAGAAATAATTTTACAGCCAAGACAAGATTTTTCAATTTTTAGTAACAGTGACCTAGTTTTTGACACCAGATGACTCATATTCGAACCGCTCCAAGTTATTACTGGGACATAAGTCCTGAATAAATTTCGTGACAATCGGAGCAAAAATGCGACCACGAGTGTTAACAAGAAAATTCTATTTTTAGTAACAGTGACCTTGACCTTAGACCAACCGACATGAGTATTGTACTCGACGCGCTGTCTTGTCATGGTGAACATTTGTACCAAGTTATTTTGAAATTCAATGAGAAATATCAAATTTACAGCCAAGACAAGATAATTCTATTTTTAGTAACAGTGACCTAGTTTTTGGACCCAGATGACCCATATTAGAACTCGTCGAGAAATTACTTGGACAGACATTCTGACCAAGTTTCATGACAATTAGAGCAAAAATTTGACTGCTAGTGTTAACAATAAAATTCTATTTTTAGTAACAG